>JBAKBP010002286.1:113395-181722 GCA_037953745.1 Lithodes maja
GATAACAGTAAACCTCCCTTTATGGGGGGTCACCTGGTTATAATGTAATGTAGGTGTATGAGAAGGTGATCCAGATAACAGTAAACCTCCCTTTATGGAGGGTCACCTGGTTATAATGTAATGTAGGTGTATGAGAAGGTGATCCAGATAACAGTAAACCTCCCTTTATGGGGGTCACCTGGTTATAATGTAATGTAGGTGTATGAGAAGGTGATCCAGATAACAGTAAACCTTCCTTTATGGGGGGTCACCTGGTTATAATGTAATGTAGGTGTATGAGAAGGTGATCCAGATAACAGTAAACCTTCCTTTATGGGGGGTCACCTGGTTATAATGTAATGTTGGTGTATGAGAAGGTGATCCAGATAACAGTAAACCTTCCTTTATGGGGGGTCACCTGGTTATAATGTAATGTAGGTGTATGAGAAGGTGATCCAGATAACAGTAAACCTCCCTTTATGGGGGGTCACCTGGTTATAATGTAATGTAGGTGTATGAGAAGGTGATCCAGATAACAGTAAACCTTCCTTTATGGGGGGTCACCTGGTTATAATGTAATGTAGGTGTATGAGAAGGTGATCCAGATAACAGTAAACCTCCTTTATGGGGGGTCACCTGGTTATAATGTAATGTAGGTGTATGAGAAGGTGATCCAGATAACAGTAAACCTTCCTTTATGGGGGGTCACCTGGTTATAATGTAATGTAGGTGTATGAGAAGGTGATCCAGATAACAGTAAACCTTCCTTTATGGGGGGTCACCTGGTTATAATGTAATGTAGGTGTATGAGAAGGTGATCCAGATAACAGTAAACCTTCCTTTATGGGGGGTCACCTGGTTATAATGTAATGTAGGTGTATGAGAAGGTGATCCAGATAACAGTAAACCTTCCTTTATGGGGGGTCACCTGGTTATAATGTAATGTAGGTGTATGAGAAGGTGATCCAGATAACAGTAAACCTTCCTTTATGGGGGGTCACCTGGTTATAATGTAATGTAGGTGTATGAGAAGGTGATCCAGATAACAGTAAACCTTCCTTTATGGGGGGTCACCTGGTTATAATGTAATGTAGGTGTATGAGAAGGTGATCCAGATAACAGTAAACCTTCCTTTATGGGGGGTCACCTGGTTATAATGTAATGTAGGTGTATGAGAAGGTGATCCAGATAACAGTAAACCTTCCTTTATGGGGGGTCACCTGGTTATAATGTAATGTTGGTGTATGAGAAGGTGATCCAGATAACAGTAAACCTTCCTTTATGGGGGGTCACCTGGTTATAATGTAATGTAGGTGTATGAGAAGGTGATCCAGATAACAGTAAACCTTCCTTTATGGGGGGTCACCTGGTTATAATGTAATGTAGGTGTATGAGAAGGTGATCCAGATAACAGTAAACCTTCCTTTATGGGGGGTCACCTGGTTATAATGTAATGTAGGTGTATGAGAAGGTGATCCAGATAACAGTAAACCTTCCTTTATGGGGGGTCACCTGGTTATAATGTAATGTAGGTGTATGAGAAGGTGATCCAGATAACAGTAAACCTTCCTTTATGGGGGGTCACCTGGTTATAATGTAATGTAGGTGTATGAGAAGGTGATCCAGATAACAGTAAACCTCCCTTTATGGGGGGTCACCTGGTTATAATGTAATGTAGGTGTATGAGAAGGTGATCCAGATAACAGTAAACCTTCCTTTATGTGGGGTCACCTGGTTATAATGTAATGTAGGTGTATGAGAAGGTGATCCAGATAACAGTAAACCTCCCTTTATGGGGGGTCACCTGGTTATAATGTAATGTAGGTGTATGAGAAGGTGATCCAGATAACAGTAAACCTCCCTTTATGGGGGGTCACCTGGTTATAATGTAATGTAGGTGTATGAGAAGGTGATCCATATAACAGTAAACCTTCCTTTATGGGGGTCACCTGGTTATAATGTAATGTAGGTGTATGAGAAGGTGATCCAGATAACAGTAAATCTCCCTTTATGGGGGGTCACCTGGTTATAATGTAATGTAGGTGTATGAGAAGGTGATCCAGATAACAGTAAACCTTCCTTTATGGAGGGTCACCTGGTTATAATGTAATGTAGGTGTATGAGAAGGTGATCCAGATAACAGTAAACCTTCCTTTATGGGGGGTCACCTGGTTATAATGTAATGTAGGTGTATGAGAAGGTGATCCAGATAACAGTAAACCTTCCTTTATGGGGGGTCACCTGGTTATAATGTAATGTAGGTGTGTGAGAAGGTGATCCAGATAACAGTAAACCTTCCTTTATGGGGGGTCACCTGGTTATAATGTAATGTAGGTGTATGAGAAGGTGATCCAGATAACAGTAAACCTTCCTTTATGGGGGGTCACCTGGTTATAATGTAATGTAGGTGTATGAGAAGGTGATCCAGATAACAGTAAACCTTCCTTTATGGGGGGTCACCTGGTTATAATGTAATGTAGGTGTATGAGAAGGTGATCCAGATAACAGTAAACCTTCCTTTATGGGGGGTCACCTGGTTATAATGTAATGTAGGTGTATGAGAAGGTGATCCAGATAACAGTAAACCTTCCTTTATGGGGGGTCACCTGGTTATAATGTAATGTAGGTGTATGAGAAGGTGATCCAGATAACAGTAAACCTCCATTTATGGGGGGTCACCTGGTTATAATGTAATGTAGGTGTATGAGAAGGTGATCCAGATAACAGTAAACCTTCCTTTATGGGGGGTCACCTGGTTATAATGTAATGTAGGTGTATGAGAAGGTGATCCAGATAACAGTAAACCTTCCTTTATGGGGGGTCACCTGGTTATAATGTAATGTAGGTGTATGAGAAGGTGATCCAGATAACAGTAAACCTTCCTTTATGGTGGGTCACCTGGTTATAATGTAATGTAGGTGTATGAGAAGGTGATCCAGATAACAGTAAACCTCCCTTTATGGGGGGTCACCTGGTTATAATGTAATGTAGGTGTATGAGAAGGTGATCCAGATAACAGTAAACCTTCCTTTATGGGGGGTCACCTGGTTATAATGTAATGTAGGTGTATGAGAAGGTGATCCAGATAACAGTAAACCTTCCTTTATGGGGGGTCACCTGGTTATAATGTAATGTAGGTGTATGAGAAGGTGATCCAGATAACAGTAAACCTTCCTTTATGGGGGGTCACCTGGTTATAATGTAATGTAGGTGTATGAGAAGGTGATCCAGATAACAGTAAACCTCCCTTTATGGGGGGTCACCTGGTTATAATGTAATGTAGGTGTATGAGAAGGTGATCCAGATAACAGTAAACCTCCCTTTATGGGGGGTCACCTGGTTATAATGTAATGTAGGTGTATGAGAAGGTGATCCAGATAACAGTAAACCTCCCTTTATGGGGGGTCACCTGGTTATAATGTAATGTAGGTGTATGAGAAGGTGATCCAGATAACAGTAAACCTTCCTTTATGGGGGGTCACCTGGTTATAATGTAATGTAGGTGTATGAGAAGGTGATCCAGATAACAGTAAACCTTCCTTTATGGGGGTTCACCTGGTTATAATGTAATGTAGGTGTATGAGAAGGTGATCCAGATAACAGTAAACCTCCCTTTATGGGGGGTCACCTGGTTATAATGTAATGTAGGTGTATGAGAAGGTGATCCAGATAACAGTAAACCTCCCTTTATGGGGGGTCACCTGGTTATAATGTAATGTAGGTGTATGAGAAGGTGATCCAGATAACAGTAAACCTTCCTTTATGGGGGGTCACCTGGTTATAATGTAATGTAGGTGTATGAGAAGGTGATCCAGATAACAGTAAACCTTCCTTTATGGGGGGTCACCTGGTTATAATGTAATGTAGGTGTATGAGAAGGTGATCCAGATAACAGTAAACCTCCCTTTATGGGGGGTCACCTGGTTATAATGTAATGTAGGTGTATGAGAAGGTGATCCAGATAACAGTAAACCTTCCTTTATGGGGGGTCACCTGGTTATAATGTAATGTAGGTGTATGAGAAGGTGATCCAGATAACAGTAAACCTCCCTTTATGGGGGGTCACCTGGTTATAATGTAATGTAGGTGTATGAGAAGGTGATCCAGATAACAGTAAACCTTCCTTTATGGGGGTCACCTGGTTATAATGTAATGTAGGTGTATGAGAAGGTGATCCAGATAACAGTAAACCTCCCTTTATGGGGCGTCACCTGGTTATAATGTAATGTAGGTGTATGAGAAGGTGATCCAGATAACAGTAAACCTTCCTTTATGGGGGGTCACCTGGTTATAATGTAATGTAGGTGTATGAGAAGGTGATCCAGATAACAGTAAACCTTCCTTTATGGGGGGTCACCTGGTTATAATGTAATGTAGGTGTATGAGAAGGTGATCCAGATAACAGTAAACCTCCCTTTATGGGGGGTCACCTGGTTATAATGTAATGTAGGTGTATGAGAAGGTGATCCAGATAACAGTAAACCTTCCTTTATGGGGGGTCACCTGGTTATAATGTAATGTAGGTGTATGAGAAGGTGATCCAGATAACAGTAAACCTTCCTTTATGGGGGGTCACCTGGTTATAATGTAATGTAGGTGTATGAGAAGGTGATCCAGATAACAGTAAACCTTCCTTTATGGGGGGTCACCTGGTTATAATGTAATGTAGGTGTATGAGAAGGTGATCCAGATAACAGTAAACCTTCCTTTATGGGGGGTCACCTGGTTATAATGTAATGTAGGTGTATGAGAAGGTGATCCAGATAACAGTAAACCTTCCTTTATGGAGGGTCACCTGGTTATAATGTAATGTAGGTGTATGAGAAGGTGATCCAGATAACAGTAAACCTTCCTTTATGGGGGGTCACCTGGTTATAATGTAATGTAGGTGTATGAGAAGGTGATCCAGATAACAGTAAACCTTCCTTTATGGGGGGTCACCTGGTTATAATGTAATGTAGGTGTATGAGAAGGTGATCCAGATAACAGTAAACCTTCCTTTATGGGGGGTCACCTGGTTATAATGTAATGTAGGTGTATGAGAAGGTGATCCAGATAACAGTAAACCTTCCTTGATGGGGGGTCACCTGGTTATAATGTAATGTAGGTGTATGAGAAGGTGATCCAGATAACAGTAAACCTTCCTTTATGGGGGGTCACCTGGTTATAATGTAATGTAGGTGTATGAGAAGGTGATCCAGATAACAGTAAACCTTCCTTTATGGGGGGTCACCTGGTTATAATGTAATGTAGGTGTATGAGAAGGTGATCCAGATAACAGTAAACCTTCCTTTATGGGGGGTCACCTGGTTATAATGTAATGTAGGTGTATGAGAAGGTGATCCAGATAACAGTAAACCTTCCTTTATGGGGGGTCACCTGGTTATAATGTAATGTAGGTGTATGAGAAGGTGATCCAGATAACAGTAAACCTTCCTTTATGGGGGGTCACCTGGTTATAATGTAATGTAGGTGTATGAGAAGGTGATCCAGATAACAGTAAACCTCCCTTTATGGGGGGTCACCTGGTTATAATGTAATGTAGGTGTATGAGAAGGTGATCCAGATAACAGTAAACCTTCCTTTATGGGGGGTCACCTGGTTATAATGTAATGTAGGTGTATGAGAAGGTGATCCAGATAACAGTAAACCTTCCTTTATGGGGGGTCACCTGGTTATAATGTAATGTAGGTGTATGAGAAGGTGATCCAGATAACAGTAAACCTTCCTTTATGGAGGGTCACCTGGTTATAATGTAATGTAGGTGTATGAGAAGGTGATCCAGATAACAGTAAACCTTCCTTTATGGGGGGTCACCTGGTTATAATGTAATGTAGGTGTATGAGAAGGTGATCCAGATAACAGTAAACCTTCCTTTATGGGGGGTCACCTGGTTATAATGTAATGTAGGTGTATGAGAAGGTGATCCAGATAACAGTAAACCTTCCTTTATGGGGGGTCACCTGGTTATAATGTAATGTAGGTGTATGAGAAGGTGATCCAGATAACAGTAAACCTTCCTTTATGGGGGGTCACCTGGTTATAATGTAATGTAGGTGTATGAGAAGGTGATCCAGATAACAGTAAACCTTCCTTTATGGGGGTTCACCTGGTTATAATGTAATGTAGGTGTATGAGAAGGTGATCCAGATAACAGTAAACCTCCCTTTATGGGGGGTCACCTGGTTATAATGTAATGTAGGTGTATGAGAAGGTGATCCAGATAACAGTAAACCTTCCTTTATGGGGGGTCACCTGGTTATAATGTAATGTAGGTGTATGAGAAGGTGATCCAGATTACAGTAAACCTTCCTTTATGGGGGGTCACCTGGTTATAATGTAATGTAGGTGTATGAGAAGGTGATCCAGATAACAGTAAACCTCCTTTATGGGGGGTCACCTGGTTATAATGTAATGTAGGTGTATGAGAAGGTGATCCAGATAACAGTAAACCTTCCTTTATGGGGGGTCACCTGGTTATAATGTAATGTAGGTGTATGAGAAGGTGATCCAGATAACAGTAAACCTTCCTTTATGGGGGGTCACCTGGTTATAATGTAATGTAGGTGTATGAGAAGGTGATCCAGATAACAGTAAACCTTCCTTTATGGGGGGTCACCTGGTTATAATGTAATGTAGGTGTATGAGAAGGTGATCCAGATAACAGTAAACCTTCCTTTATGGGGGTCACCTGGTTATAATGTAATGTAGGTGTATGAGAAGGTGATCCAGATAACAGTAAACCTCCCTTTATGGGGGGTCACCTGGTTATAATGTAATGTAGGTGTATGAGAAGGTGATCCAGATAACAGTAAACCTTCCTTTATGGGGGGTCACCTGGTTATAATGTAATGTAGGTGTATGAGAAGGTGATCCAGATAACAGTAAACCTTCCTTTATGGGGGGTCACCTGGTTATAATGTAATGTAGGTGTATGAGAAGGTGATCCAGATAACAGTAAACCTTCCTTTATGGGGGGTCACCTGGTTATAATGTAATGTAGGTGTATGAGAAGGTGATCCAGATAACAGTAAACCTTCCTTTATGGGGGGTCACCTGGTTATAATGTAATGTAGGTGTATGAGAAGGTGATCCAGATAACAGTAAACCTTCCTTTATGGGGGGTCACCTGGTTATAATGTAATGTAGGTGTATGAGAAGGTGATCCAGATAACAGTAAACCTTCCTTTATGGGGGGTCACCTGGTTATAATGTAATGTAGGTGTATGAGAAGGTGATCCAGATAACAGTAAACCTTCCTTTATGGGGGGTCACCTGGTTATAATGTAATGTAGGTGTATGAGAAGGTGATCCAGATAACAGTAAACCTTCCTTTATGGGGGGTCACCTGGTTATAATGTAATGTAGGTGTATGAGAAGGTGATCCAGATAACAGTAAACCTTCCTTTATGGGGGGTCACCTGGTTATAATGTAATGTAGGTGTATGAGAAGGTGATCCAGATAACAGTAAACCTTCCTTTATGGGGGGTCACCTGGTTATAATGTAATGTAGGTGTATGAGAAGGTGATCCAGATAACAGTAAACCTTCCTTTATGGGGGGTCACCTGGTTATAATGTAATGTAGGTGTATGAGAAGGTGATCCAGATAACAGTAAACCTTCCTTTATGGGGGGTCACCTGGTTATAATGTAATGTAGGTGTATGAGAAGGTGATCCAGATAACAGTAAACCTTCCTTTATGGTGGGTCACCTGGTTATAATGTAATGTAGGTGTATGAGAAGGTGATCCAGATAACAGTAAACCTTCCTTTATGGGGGGTCACCTGGTTATAATGTAATGTAGGTGTATGAGAAGGTGATCCAGATAACAGTAAACCTCCCTTTATGGGGGGTCACCTGGTTATAATGTAATGTAGGTGTATGAGAAGGTGATCCAGATAACAGTAAACCTTCCTTTATGGGGGGTCACCTGGTTATAATGTAATGTAGGTGTATGAGAAGGTGATCCAGATAACAGTAAACCTTCCTTTATGGGGGGTCACCTGGTTATAATGTAATGTAGGTGTATGAGAAGGTGATCCAGATAACAGTAAACCTTCCTTTATGGGGGGTCACCTGGTTATAATGAAATGTAGGTGTATGAGAAGGTGATCCAGATAACAGTAAACCTTCCTTTATGGGGGGTCACCTGGTTATAATGTAATGTAGGTGTATGAGAAGGTGATCCAGATAACAGTAAACCTCCCTTTATGGGGGGTCACCTGGTTATAATGTAATGTAGGTGTATGAGAAGGTGATCCAGATAACAGTAAACCTCCCTTTATGGGGGGTCACCTGGTTATAATGTAATGTTGGTGTATGAGAAGGTGATCCAGATAACAGTAAACCTTCCTTTATGGGGGGTCACCTGGTTATAATGTAATGTAGGTGTATGAGAAGGTGATCCAGATAACAGTAAACCTTCCTTTATGGGGGGTCACCTGGTTATAATGTAATGTAGGTGTATGAGAAGGTGATCCAGATAACAGTAAACCTTCCTTTATGGAGGGTCACCTGGTTATAATGTAATGTAGGTGTACGAGAAGGTGATCCAGATAACAGTAAACCTTCCTTTATGGTGGGTCACCTGGTTATAATGTAATGTAGGTGTATGAGAAGGTGATCCAGATAACAGTAAACCTTCCTTTATGGGGGGTCACCTGGTTATAATGTAATGTAGGTGTATGAGAAGGTGATCCAGATAACAGTAAACCTTCCTTTATGGGGGGTCACCTGGTTATAATGTAATGTAGGTGTATGAGAAGGTGATCCAGATAACAGTAAACCTTCCTTTATGGGGGGTCACCTGGTTATAATGTAATGTAGGTGTATGAGAAGGTGATCCAGATAACAGTAAACCTTCCTTTATGGGGGGTCACCTGGTTATAATGTAATGTAGGTGTATGAGAAGGTGATCCAGATAACAGTAAACCTTCCTTTATGGGGGTCACCTGGTTATAATGTAATGTAGGTGTATGAGAAGGTGATCCAGATAACAGTAAACCTTCCTTTATGGGGGGTCACCTGGTTATAATGTAATGTAGGTGTATGAGAAGGTGATCCAGATAACAGTAAACCTTCCTTTATGGGGGGTCACCTGGTTATAATGTAATGTAGGTGTATGAGAAGGTGATCCAGATAACAGTAAACCTTCCTTTATGGGGGGTCACCTGGTTATAATGTAATGTAGGTGTATGAGAAGGTGATCCAGATAACAGTAAACCTTCCTTTATGGGGGGTCACCTGGTTATAATGTAATGTAGGTGTATGAGAAGGTGATCCAGATAACAGTAAACCTTCCTTTATGGGGGGTCACCTGGTTATAATGTAATGTAGGTGTATGAGAAGGTGATCCAGATAACAGTAAACCTTCCTTTATGGGGGGTCACCTGGTTATAATGTAATGTAGGTGTATGAGAAGGTGATCCAGATAACAGTAAACCTCCCTTTATGGGGGGTCACCTGGTTATAATGTAATGTAGGTGTATGAGAAGGTGATCCAGATAACAGTAAACCTTCCTTTATGGGGGGTCACCTGGTTATAATGTAATGTAGGTGTATGAGAAGGTGATCCAGATAACAGTAAACCTTCCTTTATGGGGGGTCACCTGGTTATAATGTAATGTAGGTGTATGAGAAGGTGATCCAGATAACAGTAAACCTTCCTTTATGGGGGGTCACCTGGTTATAATGTAATGTAGGTGTATGAGAAGGTGATCCAGATAACAGTAAACCTTCCTTTATGGGGGGTCACCTGGTTATAATGTAATGTAGGTGTATGAGAAGGTGATCCAGATAACAGTAAACCTCCCTTTATGGGGGGTCACCTGGTTATAATGTAATGTAGGTGTATGAGAAGGTGATCCAGATAACAGTAAACCTTCCTTTATGGGGGGTCACCTGGTTATAATGTAATGTAGTGTATGAGAAGGTGATCCAGATAACAGTAAACCTTCCTTTATGGGGGGTCACCTGGTTATAATGTAATGTAGGTGTATGAGAAGGTGATCCAGATAACAGTAAACCTTCCTTTATGGGGGGTCACCTGGTTATAATGTAATGTAGGTGTATGAGAAGGTGATCCAGATAACAGTAAACCTTCCTTTATGGGGGGTCACCTGGTTATAATGTAATGTAGGTGTATGAGAAGGTGATCCAGATAACAGTAAACCTTCCTTTATGGGGGGTCACCTGGTTATAATGTAATGTAGGTGTATGAGAAGGTGATCCAGATAACAGTAAACCTTCCTTTATGGGGGGTCACCTGGTTATAATGTAATGTAGGTGTATGAGAAGGTGATCCAGATAACAGTAAACCTTCCTTTATGGGGGGTCACCTGGTTATAATGTAATGTAGGTGTATGAGAAGGTGATCCAGATAACAGTAAACCTTCCTTTATGGGGGGTCACCTGGTTATAATGTAATGTAGGTGTATGAGAAGGTGATCCAGATAACAGTAAACCTTCCTTTATGGGGGGTCACCTGGTTATAATGTAATGTAGATGTATGAGAAGGTGATCCAGATAACAGTAAACCTTCCTTTATGGGGGGTCACCTGGTTATAATGTAATGTAGGTGTATGAGAAGGTGATCCAGATAACAGTAAACCTTCCTTTATGGTGGGTCACCTGGTTATAATGTAATGTAGGTGTATGAGAAGGTGATCCAGATAACAGTAAACCTTCCTTTATGGGGGGTCACCTGGTTTATTTTCTCTTTCTCTCTCTCCTTTTCGCTCTCTTTCTGGCTTGTATCCATTCTGCCCCATTCAGCCTACTGTTTTAAGACGTTTATCCCCATCCAGGTGTCGATTTCTTCCTGGCGAGCGATAGCGAGCCAGCATTGTATTTAGAAATACGGCTTCGCCGGAGACATTTTTCTATCGAAAAATGTACAAATTTAGCTTGCTGTAAACAAAAAATATATATATGCTGGCTCGCTACCGCTCGCCAGGAAAATATTGACACCTGGATGGGGGTAAACGTTTTAAAACAGTAGACTGAATGGGGCCGAATGGATAAAAGCCAAAGACAGAGGGAGAGAAAGAGAGAAAACAAGCGAGGTGGGCCCCCTTAAGCCTCGCAGTCAGGGGGCATCACACGATCACTTCTACTGGCAACTGTTATGGGCAACACTGCTTTGGTGATTTATACATTAAAGTCGTTATATAATATCTTATTTGTTTTCACCAACCCACCAATTAATTTAGTAATAAACCCAACTAGCGGAGTATATGAAAGTAATGAATACATGTGGTACTCCAAGGACTCGAACCTAGGATGTTCATAATTCAGATAATCTACCTTCAGTCTAGTTGCCGAGACCAAAAAAAAATGACCCCCGAAATGTTGCCAAAATAAGTGTTGCCGGAAAATCCCCTCGTGTGACATCTACCCATCCTCCCAAATTACTGAGTCCGTCTAATAATAGCCGACGAGACCGTAGCAGCAAAAGTCTGTGAATTGGTTAAGGGGATAGTCACTGTTTGTCTTAGTTTCATCCCTAGACCTCCATCAAACACCCTCTAGACCTCCCTTCAAGATAAATATGTACATTCGCTATCGCTCGCCAGGAATAAAATCGATACCTTAAATGGGACGAAATGTCTTAAACTAGACAACGAAATGGGGCGAAAGGTGTTCAAATCGTAAATGGGCCGAACATCTTAAAATCTCAAAACTAATGGGGCTAAACATGCCAGAACTTCCCCTCGTGTGGCATATAACCATCCTCCCAAATCACCGGTACCGGTACTGTGTCCGTCTAATACTATTCCGCAGAGCCGACGAGACCGTAGCGTAGAAAGACCGTGATTGCCGTGGCCGTCAATTGGCTAAGGGGAGATGTTTAGCCCCATTAGTTTTCAGATTTTGTATGATGTTTTCCCCTAGTTTGGCGATTTACAGACCTTTCGCCCAATTTATTTGTCAATATTAAGAATTTTCGTGATTTTTAGGTGTCAATTTTTTCCTGGCGAGTGATATCGAGCCTGTAATGCAAGAGCAATCGGCCTTCAGCCGGGACATTTTTCTATCGAAAAATGTACAAATTTATCCTGAAGGAGGGTCGGGGGTGGGGGGGGGGGGTTAGACGCTTCAACAGACAATAGAATGCTATATAAATGAACAAACAAATACGCCCATTCCCCCATAATAATAGCCCGACGAGACCGTAGCGGAACAAGACCGTGATTGCCGTGGCCGTCAATTGGGCCGTAAATACCCTAAGCTGCCGTATGGGTTCACTTCATGGTCCGGGTGTATATACAAGGGGAGTTCGGGATGCAATTGCCGACTTGCGAGTTTCGTTCTATAAGGAAGTTGGAGCTGTATACATCGATATTTATCAGAATTAGCAGCTAAAATACGGTCGTAAAACATTCATAAATAAATCAAACCCAATTCAACAACCTTTTATCCATCAGAAAGCTACATTATTGTATTTCTGTTTACTATCGATGTTTACGGCTCTAACTTCCGTATAGATTGAAATTGGCAAGTGGTCAATTGATCTCTCTTAGCTCTATTAAACATTCTCTCTCATTTCCATCTCATCCACAATTGATCTCTCTTAGCTCTATTAAACATTCTCTCATTTCCATCTCATCCACAATTGATCTCTCTTAGCTCTATTAAACATTCTCTCTCATTTCCATCTCATCCACAATTGATCTCTCTTAGCTCTATTAAACATTCTCTCTCATTTCCATCTCATCCACAATTGATCTCTCTAAGTCCATGAGCCAAGACCCGAATTTTGGGATATCGGTACCACCCGGGGTGACTAATTCTCTTAGGTGTTTTTAGCTTGCTACATGTCTCTAGTTTATGTTTTGATATGATAGCCCTTGCACATTGGTAGCTTAATGGTCGTTATCACTTCTTGAATAGACATACCCTACCGAAAATTCCGAAATTTTTTAAAATGTCAAATTTGGGGACAGGAATGCCTAAATGTCAACAAAATGCATATAGTAATTGTCACATTTAATACAAGTCCTGTAAATACACACTAAGCATGCCATGGGCTTGTACATACTATTATGGCAAATTACTACTCCTAAATATCATCTACATCAGACTCGGAATCTGACTGTTGTGCCACCGGCTCTTCTTCAATAGCCGTGTTCTGACATGTCTGTAACCTGCACATGTCCGTGCATTTTAGACCATTGCTGAGGCAAGTACACTTAGGGAGTTCGCATGACCGCACACACTTGCAAGACAGTAGCTGCATAACAGCATCTGGTGCTGGTGAGCCTCGCATCCAGTTGACGGCAAGCTTACCGTCCTCATCTGTCATCCAACCGCAGTCTGTTGGGTTCGCAACAAATGGCTGGCTCTGAAGACTTCTCCTCCAGATCGCAGCCTGGTAGTTTGCACGCAGTGCATGCATGAAGAGGCAGTCCTCACAAGGAGGGAGTTGACTTGACTCTACCTCTCCACGTCTTGCACAGAACAGCTCATACCGAAGCTTGTTTACCTTAGTTGTGTGGGTAGATGGTAGGTACATGTGGCAGGTGATTTCCTGTAGCTTCTCAAAGAGTTCAGGAGACACTTCCCATGAGCGTCCAAGTTCGTGAAAAGCATCCTGGTATGTCTTGTCCATCTTCACCTGCTTGAGTGTCGTCATCTTCCCTCGGCCAGCGAATGCACTGACGGTATCACAGCCTGTAAAGGCATGCATACCAATCAATGAATCACACACGCTGCCTCCCAGTGTGCGGCTCAGTGTGGTGATATCCAGGAATCTTGTCCGGTTCTTCGTCCCGCACTTCTGGAACAGATGGGATGGGATCTTGTGGCACATGCCAAGACACAACACCATGACGTCTGTATCTTCTGCAGTGATGATGACAGACTTGTTCCCAGATTCTGCTGCATGAAGTGCATGGAGAAGAAGGCGTGTGTCTGCTTCTTCTTGAGTTGACTTAAGCTCAGGAGCCTCTTCCCACTGCTCTTTGGTGATCTTGAAGCAGCGCTGCTCACATGTGACATACAGCTCCTTGTCCTTGAGCTTCTCCCTGTGCTGTGGTGCCTTCCATTCTTCTACCAAGAACTTGATAAGACTTGCCTTGTTGGAGGAACTACCGAGTAACTTTCTCCACTGCTGGATGTTGTGCCCAGGTTGAATGTTCTTGAAATGAATTCCTGTGCCTGCACTTCTTTTGGCTCGTTCTGCATCCTTGATGGATGTCTCCTTGTAGATATCAAACACAACATCAATGCGCCTGCTCTTAGCACCTTCATGAACAGCGTGACTCAGTGCTGTACCTGCAAGCTGTGAAAAAGTTTTGTCGTTTCCCTTCAGTTTGTGGACCAGGCTCATCCCATCAATTATGGTAGCAGAGGGCTCGGGTATCACTTCTGCAGGAGAAACATTCCTCTCTAACTCCTTTGCTAGGGCAGCCTTGTTGGTCTTGCGGAGAGACCCATCACCGCTGGCAAGTGCCCAAGGCAAAGGCCCAAGGGGATGAGCCAAGACATCACTCATTTTGAGCTTTCTGTTCTCGGCAACAAGGATCATCTGGCCAAATAGGTTCCTGTCAGCCTTTAAGATAGCCTCCTTGGCATGGTCTTGTGAGCGTGGCTTCATTCTGATGTTAGTGAACGTTCTCAGTTTCGTCTTCGTCATCGTGTCATGAAACTGTATAGTTGGCGTATCGATCTCCAGGCGCTCTTCCTTGAAGGCTTGATATGCATCCTCTCCTATTCTGTAGGCCCCTAGAAGGTCTTTGACAACTTCTGGTGGTGCCATAGTCGCAGTTGACAAACTGACAAGATCTTCTTGCTCTGCGTTGAAGGGGTTCAACCAGCTGGTCTCCATCAGTTGAACTAAAGATTGGACATCGGCCTCATCTCTTCTAATCCTGGCCATCTGTAGGTCTGGGTGGCTGAAGTCAGTATACTTTTGGCCTACTACCATAGTCCTGAGCTGCCTTAAGTACCTGCTGCGATACTCCGATGTCAGGTAGTACCTGGCGACAGCTCCGCCTTTCAGGCTGAAGCCTTCCTGATTTTCACCTGCACCCGACCTGGCGGCCGCTGGGAAATCATCTTTTGTGAAGAGTTTGTAGCACGACTTGTGGTAGTGACCCTCTGCAGCAACAAGGTCTCTGCTAACTAAACCAAGGATTCTCTGGTTGAGTTTCCTTATTGCTGCTCTGCGAATCTTCTCATCTGCTCGTAGCTCAACACACTGTATGAGTGGCTCCCTTGTCTTTGTTGTTTTTATGTACTTGCTTGACTTCTCGCAGAAGATACATCCTTTGGCATACACCCTGCTAGTACTAGGGGCATCCCTTGATGCCCTCCTCCTGGGGTCGACGCTTGCTGATTCTATCTTGACACCCTTGGCAAGGATAGAATCCAGTGACTTCTTCATTGTAAAGAGACTACGACATTTACGGTGATAATGTATGTGTGGTATTCCTCCTTCTTCAAGGCCCTTGGCTGCTTCCAGGACTGGATCATGCTGCCTGATTTCTGCAGCCCTGAGCAATGTGTTCCAGGAGTCCAAATCCTGTGGTGACACCAGAGCATCGCTGTCATCATCAGAGCAGTGGATGATACAGTCGATCCGTGCTCTCTTCCTCGCAGATGGTTCCATCCTGCCGTCAAACAGTCGACACACACCTGCAAAAAATATCACCATTAAACCATGAACAAACAAACACATTACATGGAAACCACTCTACATATGTTTGCTCCTTCCAATAATAAATTATCCCCAAAATATAACCAAAAATCCCCAAATATGAAATAAACCCCTAAATATGGAGAAACTTGAAATACACATCGGAATAATTCTTGTAGAGAATCAAATAAGCTACAAGAGCTGTTAGAATATATTTTTCAATGTTCCCCATATTTAAGGATTTATTCTAGATTTAGAGGAAAATACCCAAAATATAGAGTATATTCCGAAATATGAGGAAATTTGAAAAATACCTAGGAACAACTCTGGTAGAGAATATAATTCTACATAGGTGTTCAAAGTTTCGCGATGATTGTGTGATGGATTTTAAAGAAAATGAGGAAAACGCCGAGCGTCACGCTAAAAATCTTTATTTTTGGGTAGCGCCCCTATTGCATCAAAAAAATTAGACTAAGCTACCAGTGCGAGAAGGCTATCATATCTTAATGTACTTACAGTCACTCTATAAACATTTTAGTACCATTCGTGTTTAGTCACCCCAGGTGGTACCGATATCTGGCCTGGCTCATGGACTATAGCTCTATTAAACATTCTCTCTCATTTCCATCTCATCCACAATTGATCTCTCTTAGCTCTATTAAACATTCTCTCTCATTTCCATCTCATCCACAATTGATCTCTCTTAGCTCTATTAAACATTCTCTCTCATTTCCATCTCATCCACAATTGATCTCTCTTAGCTCTATTAAACATTCTCTCTCATTTCCATCTCATCCACAATTGATCTCTCTTAGCTCTATTAAACATTCTCTCTCATTTCCATCTCATCCACAATTGATCTCTCTTAGCTCTATTAAACATTCTCTCTCATTTCCATCTCATCCACAATTGATCTCTCTTAGCTCTATTAAACATTCTCTCTCATTTCCATCTCATCCACAATTGATCTCTCTTAGCTCTATTAAACATTCTCTCATTTCCATCTCATCCACAATTGATCTCTCTTAGCTCTATTAAACATTCTCTCTCATTTCCATCTCATCCACAATTGATCTCTCTTAGCTCTATTAAACATTCTCTCTCATTTCCATCTCATCCACAATTGATCTCTCTTAGCTCTATTAAACATTCTCTCTCATTTCCATCTCATCCACAATTGATCTCTCTTAGCTCTATTAAACATTCTCTCTCATTTCCATCTCATCCACAATTGATCTCTCTTAGCTCTATTAAACATTCTCTCATTTCCATCTCATCCACAATTGATCTCTCTTAGCTCTATTAAACATTCTCTCTCATTTCCATCTCATCCACAATTGATCTCTCTTAGCTCTATTAAACATTCTCTCTCATTTCCATCTCATCCACAATTGATCTCTCTTAGCTCTATTAAACATTCTCTCTCATTTCCATCTCATCCACAATTGATCTCTCTTAGCTCTATTACACATTCTCTCTCATTTCCATCTCATCCACAATTGATCTCTCTTAGCTCTATTAAACATTCTCATTTCCATCTCATCCACAATTGATCTCTCTTAGCTCTATTAAACATTCTCTCATTTCCATCTCATCCACAATTGATCTCTCTTAGCTCTATTACACATTCTCTCTCATTTCCATCTCATCCACAATTGATCTCTCTTAGCTCTATTAAACATTCTCTCTCATTTCCATCTCATCCACAATTGATCTCTCTTAGCTCTATTAAACATTCTCTCTCATTTCCATCTCATCCACAATTGATCTCTCTTAGCTCTATTAAACATTCTCTCTCATTTCCATCTCATCCACAATTGATCTCTCTTAGCTCTATTAAACATTCTCTCTCATTTCCATCTCATCCACAATTGATCTCTCTTAGCTCTATTAACATTCTCTCTCATTTCCATCTCATCCACAATTGATCTCTCTTTGCTCTATTAAACATTCTCTCTCATTTCCATCTCATCCACAATTGATCTCTCTTAGCTCTATTAAACATTCTCTCTCATTTCCATCTCATCCACAATTGATCTCTCTTTGCTCTATTAAACATTCTCTCTCATTTCCATCTCATCCACAATTGATCTCTCTTTGCTCTATTAAACATTCTCTCTCATTTCCATCTCATCCACAATTGATCTCTCTTAGCTCTATTAAACATTCTCTCTCATTTCCATCTCATCCACAATTGATCTCTCTTAGCTCTATTATACATTCTCTCTCATTTCCATCTCATCCACAATTGATCTCTCTTCGCTCTATTAAACATTCTCTCTCATTTCCATCTCATCCACAATTGATCTCTCTTAGCTCTATTAAACATTCTCTCTCATTTCCATCTCATCCACAATTGATCTCTCTTAGCTCTATTAAACATTCTCTCTCATTTCCATCTCATCCACAATTGATCTCTCTTTGCTCTATTAAACATTCTCTCTCATTTCCATCTCATCCACAATTGATCTCTCTTTGCTCTATTAAACATTCTCTCTCATTTCCATCTCATCCACAATTGATCTCTCTTAGATCTATTAAACATTCTCTCTCATTTCCATCTCATCCACAATTGATCTCTCTTAGCTCTATTAAACATTCTCTCTCATTTCCATCTCATCCACAATTGATCTCTCTTAGCTCTATTAAACATTCTCTCTCATTTTCATCTCATCCACAATTGATCTCTCTTAGCTCTATTAAACATTCTCTCTCATTTCCATCTCATCCACAATTGATCTCTCTTTGCTCTATTAAACATTCTCTCTCATTTCCATCTCATCCACAATTGATCTCTCTTAGCTCTATTAAACATTCTCATTTCCATCTCATCCACAATTGATCTCTCTTAGCTCTATTAAACATTCTCTCTCATTTCCATCTCTTCCACAATTGATCTCTCTTAGCTCTATTAAACATTCTCTCTCATTTCCATCTCATCCACAATTGATCTCTCTTAGCTCTATTAAACATTCTCTCATTTCCATCTCATCCACAATTCTTCCTTTTACATGTTTTATTATTATTATTATTATTATTATTATTATTATTATTATTATATATATTGTGTTTGTCACTTGTTGCCTACCAGTATACTGTATATACATTATTTGTTCGGTCTGCTCACTGCTTTTGTTGTCTGTTTACCATGTCATATATTCTCAATTAGCCTATTACCGGTATTTCATCCATTTATATCAGCTCTATTTGTTTTATGAATCAGCTTAATTTCATTGTTTGTGTTCTATTGGGATTATGCTCGGGGTGACTTAGCGATTATACACAGATCAAAGAGAGATGGAGAAGGCTCGGGGCTGGTCATTTATACACATAGTACGGTAGCCATTATGGGTGCGCTCAATAATCACGTTCACGGATAATACACTTAACAAACACAAATAATACCCTAGATGATCATTACGGTTTTATTTATTATTTGATATATATATATATATATATATATATATATATATATATATATATACCGTATATATACACCGGTATAATTTTTATAAATGATCTTCTCAACTGTACCTCAATTCCCATCCATTCATACGCAGACGGCTCAACCTTACACTACTCCATTAGTTTTTCAGAACGCCCAAGCCAGCAATTCGTCAACGACAAAACGGAATGAAGCCATAGAACACATACATTCTGATCTAAATACTATCTCCAATTGGGGCAGAGAAAACCTTGTTACCTTTAATGCTTCCAAAACCCAATTTCTCCATCTATCTACCCGTCAGGAACTCCCTGCGGTCTATCCCTTATTCTTCAACAATACAAAAATCAATCCTTCATCTTCTCTCAATATTCTTGGTGTCTCTTTTTCTTCTGCTCTCAGTTGGAAGGACCATATTACCAGTTTTGCTAAGGCAGCCTCCCAGAAGCTGGGTGTGCTCAACCGCCTTAGGGGGTTCTTTACCCCTGCACCGCTTCTTGCTCTGTACAGGGGCATAGTGCGCCCTTGTATTGAGTATTGTTCACATGTGTGGGGAGGTTCCTCTCACACCGCTCTCCTAGACAAAATTGAAAGGAAGGCCTTTCATATCATTAACTCCTGTTCACTCGCCAACTCTCTGCAATCTCTCTCTCTTCGCCGCAATGTTGCAGCTCTCTCGCTATTCTATCGCTACTATAATAATCAGTGTTCCTCAGAGCTTTCCCAGTGTATACCACCTCCTTTACGTAGGGCACGTGGTACCTGCCTTGCAACACAATCCCACCCCTACTCTGTGCAACTCTCCAACCCAAGAGTGAAATGTTACTCTCAGACTTTCTTCTATTCAACAGCTGAGCTCTGGAACTCTCTCCCAGAATCAGTCTTTCCCTCTTCCTATGACTTAAATTGCTTCAAACTCAGATTGTCCAGGCATTTTGGCTCGAACGTCCCTTGATTTTGGCCCTGTCACTCTTTCAACTATGGGGGAGGCACTCGCTATAGGCAGTTCTGCCTTTTGCCTCCCTCACTCACATAGACAAAAAATATGTATATATACAGTACAGTATATATACAGTATATATACTGTATATACAGTATATATATATATATATATATATATATATATATATATATATATATATATATATATATATATATTCAGTATATGGTTGGGTAGTAGAGGGAATGAAGATTTGGAGAGGCAGAAACGAGTGAGGTACGTGGAGAGAAAGAGAGTAGTGAAGGAAAGTAGAGAAGAGTAGATGAGGAATTTGGAAGGAATCTGAGTGTAAAATGGCGGGAGTGTAAGAAACTTCTGGAAAGAAGTCAAGAAAGTTAGGGAAGGTAGCAAGGTAAACAGTAAGAGTGTGAAAGATAAGAATGGGAGAATGCTAGCCAAGAAGCAAGAGAGAGTTGAAAGATGGAGGGAGTACTTCAACGAGTTGCTAAATGTAAGGAATGAAGAGCCAGCAAACATAGTTGGATGGGGTATGGGAGGGAGAAGAGGAAAAGTAGTGGAGGAGGGGGTGGCGATCAGGAGGTCAGAAGTTTGGGAAGCCATGAAAAGAGTGAAGTTAGGGAAAGCACCAGGAACAGATGGAGTGTGTGGGGAAATGTTGAGGTATGGTGGTGAGATAGTGATCGAATGGGTATGGAAAATGTGCAAACTAGCATGGGAGAAGGGGAATGCACCCGAAGACTGGCATAATAGTCCCCCTATATAAGGGCAAAGGGGAAAGAGGAGTGTGTGATAACCACCGAGGAATATGTCTTTTAAGCGTAATAGGGAAGGTGTACAGTACCGTAGGGTAGTGATTGAGAGAGTGAGAGTAAGAACGGAGAAATAGATACGCGACGAGCAGGGAGGTTTTAGGAAGGGAAGAGGATGTATAGATCAGATTTTTACCCTGAATTGTGTAGTGGAGAAATATCTGGAGAAGAAACAAAAGGTGTATGTTGCCTTTATGGACTTGGAGAAGGCCTATGACAGAGTGGATAGAGAAGGCATGTGGAAAGTACTTAGAATATACTGAGTAGATGGCAAGTTGCTGAAAGCAGTGAAGAGCATGTATGAGGGTGCAAAGGCGGCTGTACGTGTGGAGAATGAGCAGAGCGAGTTCTTTGACCTGAGTGTTGGGTTGAAGCAGGTGTGTGTGATGTCCCCGTGGTTGTTTACTGTATATATCGTGTGGAGAATAAGCAGAGCGAGTTCTTTGACCTGAGTGTTGGGTTGAAACAGGTGTGTGTGATGTCCCCGTGGTTGTTTACTGTATATATGGATGGAGTCATGAAAGAAATACTAGGAAGAGCAGTGGATGTTGGTGTATCGCTGAAAAAGGAGGGAATTGAGTGGAAGTTGCCTATACAGCTGTTTGCGGATGATACAGTTCTGATGAGCGATAATCAATGGGAGTTACAGGGTCTGGTAAATGAGTTTGGAACAGTGTGCGAAAAACGGAATTTGAAGGTAAATGCGGGGAAGAGCAAGGTCATGGTCTTCGAAAGGGGTGAAGTCACAGAGTGTGAGGTGAAGTTGAACGGTCAGGCTATGGAGATTGTCAGCTCCTTTAAGTATCTGGGCAGTGTGTTGAGTAAAGATGGGACTATGGATGAAGAAGTGCTGGAGAGGGTACAACAGGGAAAGAGGGTTGTAGGAACGTTGAAAGCAGTAACAAGAAATAGAGTGGTCAATATGGAAGTGAAGAAGTCCTTGCATGACAGTGTGGTAATCCTGACACTAACTTACGGAAGCGAAACATGGACGTTCGGGAAGAGACTCAGACCAAGAGTGAGAGCGGTGGAAATGAGTTAACATAAAAACATAAGAAAATGGGAGTCTGCAGAAAGCCGATTGGCCTAAGCAAGGCAGATCCCTGTCCCACACAACCCCAATTACAAAGCCCAATTATAGGCTCAACACTCTAATACCCTGAGGATCATCTTACCAAAACGGTTAGAGATTAACGCAGGATTACGGGGGTCTGCAGAGCGCTGATTGGCCCAACCCTGCTGATCCCCCTTCACACCCAACCCTTCTCGTCCATATGCTTATCCAATTTTATCTTAAAGCTCCCTATCGTTTTTAATCCCACTATAGCACTTGGTAGTCCATTCCACCCATCTACAACTCTGTTACCAAACCAATATTTGCCTATATCTTTTCTGAAACGAAATTTATCTAATTTGAAACCATTGGTACGAGTTCTTTCGCTATCACTGAGCTTTAGTACATTTGTCATGTCCCCTTTGTTAATCCCACTAACCCACTTGAACACCTCTATCATATCCCCTCTAACTCTGCGTCTCTCTAACGAATGTAAGCCTAATTTCTTCAACCTTTCTTTATACGGAAGATTTCTAATATTATGGATCATTTTTGTCATTCTACATTGTACTCTCTCCAATGAATCTATGTCCATTCTGTAATAAGGACACCAAAATTGAACAGCATAATCCATATGGGGTCTCACTAATGACAAGTAAAGTTTTAAGATAACATCAGCAGTTCTGTTACTCACACTCCTTGAGATGAACCCGAGAATCCTGTTTGCCTTGTTTCGAACGCTTATACACTGTTGTCTAGGCTTCAAATTATTGCTAACAAACACACCTAGATCTTTCTCACAATTCGAGTTTTCTAATTCCACATTAGCTAGTTTATATTTAACATTTGTATGCATCTTCCCTATCTTTAATACCTTGCATTTGTCAATGTTAAACTTCATCTGCCAATTTACTGACCATTCGTGTAAGTAAGGTATCTAGATCCCTTTGGAGGCACTCTATATCTCTATCTGAATCAATTGTTCTCCCCATTTTGGTATCGTCTGCAAATTTACTTATCCTACTAGTTATACCTAAATCAAGGTCATTTATGTATATAACAAACAACAGAGGACCTAATACAGATCCCTGGGGGACACCACTTTTGACTGCTCCCCATTCTGACTTGGTACCATTTATGCTGACTCTCTGCTTCCTACCAATTAGCCATGACCTAATCCATCCCAACAACGCCCCACCTATTCCATGCGCCTCAACCTTTCTCAAAAATCTCTCATGGGGGACTCTGTCGAAAGCTTTACTGAAATCTAAATATATTATATCATATGACTTGTCATTATCTACTGCTTCATATACCTCTGAGAAAAAACTAAGCAAATTAGTAAGGCAAGAACGTCCCTGAGTGAATCCATGCTGAGAAGAATTTATTAAATTAAATGTATCTAAGTGGTTTCTAATTTTACTAGCAATAATTGACTCTAGTAGCTTTCCTATGATTGATGTAAGACTAATGGGACGGTAATTGGATGCTATTGATTTGTCACCTTTTTTGAAGATCGGAACTACGTTTGCAAGCTTCCAAGCTTCTGGAACTATACCTGTCTCCAATGACTTGTTAAATAAAAATGTTAATGGGTAACTTAACTCATCCCTACATTCTTTTAATACTCTAGCACAGGGGTTCCCAAAGTGGTCGATATCGACCCCCAGGGGTCGATATCGACCATCCAAGGGGTCAATGAATCGCCAGGGGTCGAAATGGGGTCGATAAATGGCTAGGGGGTCTATGAATGGCTAGGTGAGGAACGTTTCAAAAGATGTAGACCCATCTCTATGTGAAAAGCTGAAAAGCTGAAAGAATGCTCTGTTCTATTTGGCAGACCTATATTCAAAGTTTAATGAGGTACAGAAACGTCTGCAGGGTAAAGATGTTACCATTATTCAGGACAGGACAATTCTACTGGGCTTCCAAGGCAAACTAGGCTGGTTTAAAGTGTCATTGGCACAGAGATTTTCAGTACTTTTCGAACTTACAACAGTCGGCAGAAAGTGAAAGCATTTCAGATGGTGACATGGAAACATACGCACACCTGGACAAATTGATTGAAGACTTTAAAGTGCGCTTTGAAGACCTGGAGAAAATGCAAGTGCCTGAATGAATTCTTACACCATTTGCCTTGGAAATACAAAATTAAGACGTTAACTCTACTAATACTAATATTAAGGTACTACTATAATTCCACATATTTATTGTATCATAATATGCATGTAATACGTTTCTTTTTTACAACATATTATATTATTCTTATTTTTAAATGTTTGGGGGTCGATGAATAATTTGAAACTTCATTAAGGGGTCAATGAGCTGAAGAGTTTGGGAATCCCTGCTCTAGCATATACCTCATCAGGACCAGGCGATTTATGAGGTTTCAGTCTGTCAATTTCCTTAAGCACATCATTTCTACTTATAGTAACCGTACTTAACCTATTTTCTATACTATCGCTATATACCTTACGGACTTCTGGAAACTGTGCCAAATTTTCATTAGTGAAAACGGAAAGAAATTGACTATTTAATGTACTGCACATTTCTAAATCATTTTCTGTCATTTCTCCTATCGAAGTTTTAAGGGGACCAATTACATCTCTAACCTTGGATTTATATAGTTGGTAAAAAGCTTTAGGATTATTTTTTGAGTCATTGGCAACCTTAATTTCATAATTTCTTTTTTCTTTCCTAATATCCTTTTTTACCTGTCTTGATAGATTCTGATAGTAAGCAAGTAGGTGAATTTCGCCTTTTCTAATTTTTCTATATATTCCTCTCTTTTGTCCTAGAAGATCTAATAGTCTATTATTCATCCATTTGGGTTGGTTCTGTGTTGATCTAAATTTTCTTTTGGGGATGTATTTATTTTGTGCATTGAATACTGACTTGATAAAATTATCGTATGTATCTACCAAGGTTGACGTCTCTTCCTGACTTAAGATGACAGGTGCCTGAGACGGGGTACACTCATTTGGACACCTGGATCGACTTAATTTTTTGACCATAGGGTCCGCTAATAGGGCTCTTCTTAACCCACCATAATTGGCTTTTCTAAAGTCAGGTATTAATGTTGTATTCTCTCTGGTATTACCTTTCCATTGTATATTAAAATACACAGAATTGTGGTCACTATTTCCTAGGTGATCCCCTATATCTACATTATTTACCATATGTTCATTGTTACTGAAAACTAAATCGAGAATATTATTACCTCTAGTCGGCGTATCTATGAATTGAAATAAAAAACTATCTTGTACTACCTCTATAAACTCCTCAGAATCAGAGTCTCCTATTTGATGCTGCCAATCTATATTCGGAAAATTAAAATCCCCCATAATGCACACATTGCTAAACCTTGATGTCATTTTAATTTCCTCCCATAATGACGTTCCGTCATTTCTACTCATATTTGGCGGTCTATACATAACTCCAATAACTATGGTCTCACTACCTTCGTTAACCTCTACCCAAACACTTTCATTATCGTTATTTAGTCTAATACCTGATTTAATACAGCTTTTTAATGTACTCCTGACAAACACTGCTATACCGCCACCCCTCTTACTTGTTCGGTCATATTTAAACAAACTATATCCTGGTATATCAAATTCTGCTAAAAAATGCCTGGTTTCTGTATTAATCCACGTTTCAGTTAGCGCTATTATGTCTATATTTTCTTTGCTAACAAGGGCTCTAAGTTCGTTCATTTTGTTACATAGACTCCTACAGTTTGTGTAATATACTCTCAATTTACTTCTTTTCTTTATACCTAATTTACCTTTGTTTTTAGCGACATTTCCATCTTCCGTTGCACCATCACTACTATCATTTTTTTTTCTTTTTTTTTTAAAAGTGACAATGAACGGAGGAAGGAAAAACACAGATAAAACAAAAAGGTCCATGTGCCTAAAGGCATCCTCCATTCATAAATTTTTTGTAACAACTGGATTTAAACATTTGTAGATTGTAAGTTTGTGGAAAGCAAATCGAGGGAAGTGAATTCCAAAGAGTAGTAGCTCTGGGGATAAATGAATTCTGATAAGCAGAAGTTCTGCATTGTGGAGGAGAAAGTGTAAATTCATGGACGCTCTCAGCTGCCCTAGTTCTACGGGGAATGATGTGGAGAGGCGGCACAATTGAAGCAAGTTCCTCGGAACAATTGCTGTGAAAATATCTGTAGAATAATGCAAGGGATGCAACGTTTCTTTGTATGGATAATGTAGGAAGGTCCTGTGTGATTGCAGGGTTATTGATTAATCTAATAGCTTTATTTTGAATTTTGTTCAACTGCCTCAATGCAACCACTCCACTTCCACCCCACAGAGGTGAACAGTAATCCATCTGAGAACGCACATGACTTTTATATATCACGGCCAACTGCTCGTCAGTGAAGAATTCTCGAACTCTGTACAGGAGTCCCAGTTTTTTAGAGGCATTCTTAGCAATGCTTCTAACATAATGTGTCCAGCTCAAGTTAGTCGTTAATGTTACACCGAGAATGTCAATACTAGGGGAAGTGGGAATATTTACATCATTAACAAATATATGGGAGTCAGTGAGATTCTGTCGGTTAGAAAATTGAATGTACTTGGTTTTCTGTGCATTAAAGGAAACTAGATTCTTTTGTCCCCATCCATTAATTCTAGAAAGGTCCTGGTTCAGAGAAATTGCAGTGTTTATTTTTGAATTTATAAGATCGGGTTGGGTGACAGAATTGGTAAATGTGAAGGAACTGTGGAGTGTTGAGTCATCTGCGTAGGAATGTATTGGATTATGAGTGGTAGATATGAGATCATTGATATGAATGAGGAACAGAATTGGGGCCAAAACTGATCCCTGGGGAACACCAGCATTTATTGAGTTAAATTGAGAATAAAGGCCATCTACCATTACACGTATTTTTCTGTTATGAAGATAAGAAAAAATTAGTGGAACTAATGATGCAAGGCCGTAGTGTGACATCTTCGACAATAAGGATTGATGCCAGACTCTATCAAATGCCTTTGATATATCCAGTGCTATTGTATGTGTTTCACCATGTTGGTCTGTAGCTTGGTTGATTTGATGCGTAAGAAGGCAAAGCATGTCTGCAGTTGATCGACATCGTCTAAAACCATATTGCCTATCACTGATTAATTTATTATTCTCAAGATGCTTAATTATGTTTGTTTTGTTTTTTTGTTTTTTTAAGAGACAATGAACGGAGGAAGGAAAAACACAGATATAACAAAAAGGTCCATGTGCCTAAAGGCATCCTCCATTCATAAAATGTTTGTAACAACTGGATTTAAACATTTGTAGATTGTAAGTTTGTGGAAAGCAATTCGAGGGAAGTGAATTCCAAAGAGTAGTAGCTCTGGGGTTATCCCCAATTATGAATTCTGATAAGCAGAAGTTCTGCATTGTGGAGGAGAAAGTGTATATTCATGGGCGCTCTCAGCTGCCCTAGTTCTACGGGGAAAGATGTGGAGAGGCGGGACAATTGAAGCAAGTTCCTCGGAACAATTGCTGTGAAAATATCTGTAGAATAATGCAAGGGATGCAACGTTTCTTCGTATGGATAATGTAGAAAGGTCCTGTGTGATTGCAGGGTTATTGATTAATCTAATCGCTTTATTTTGAATTTTGTCCAACTGCCTCAATGCAACCACTCCACTTCCACCCCACAGAGGTGAACAGTAATCCATCTGAGAACGCACATGACTTTTATATATCACGGCCAACTGCTCGTCAGTGAAGAATTCTCGAACTCTGTACAGGAGTCCCAGTTTTTTAGAGGCATTCTTAGCAATGCTTCTAACATAATGTGTCCAGCTCAAGTTAGTAGTTAATGTTACACCGAGAATGTCAATACTAGGGGAAGTGGGAATATTTACATCATTAACAAATATATGGGAGTCAGTGAGATTCTGTCGGTTAGAAAATTGAATGTACTTGGTTTTCTGTGCATTAAAGGAAACTAGATTCTTTTGTCCCCATCCATTAATTCTAGAAAGGTCCTGGTTCAGAGAAATTGCAGTGTTTATTTTTGAATTTATAAGATCGGGTTGGGTGAAAGAATTGGTAAATGTGAAGGAACTGTGGAGTGTTGAGTCATCTGCGTAGGAATGTATTGGATTATGAGTGGTAGATATGAGATCATTGATATGAATGAGGAACAGAATTGGGGCCAAAACTGATCCCTGGGGAACACCAGCATTTATTGAGTGAAATTGAGAATAAAGGCCATCTACCATTACACGTATTTTTCTGTTATGAAGATAAGAAGAAATTAGTGGAACTAATGATGCAAGGCCGTAGTGTGACATCTTCGACACTAAGGATTGATGCCAGACTCTATCAAATGCCTTTGATATATCCAGTGCTATTGTATGTGTTTCACCATGTTGGTCTGTAGCTTGGTTGATTTGATGCGTAAGAAGGCAAAGCATGTCTGCAGTTGATCGACATCGTCTAAAACCATATTGCCTATCACTGATTAATTTATTATTCTCAAGATGCTTAATTATGTGATTATTTAA
The DNA here is from genome assembly GCA_037953745.1 of Lithodes maja. Classification (NCBI taxonomy): domain Eukaryota; kingdom Metazoa; phylum Arthropoda; class Malacostraca; order Decapoda; family Lithodidae; genus Lithodes; species Lithodes maja. Next base: position 141,813 of record JBAKBP010002286.1, read on the forward strand.
TATAATTTCAAAGACTTTACCAAGAGTGGAAGTTATAGCTATTGGTCTGTAGTTTGATGGATCTGAAGAGGCACATTTTTTAGGAACTGGATGGATGTTTGCTTCTTTCCAGGGTACTGGGAAGCATGAGGTATGAGTACACAGACGGAAAAATTTTGCCAATACAGGAGCGAGCACCAAGGAGCAATTCTTAAGTACTATTGGAGGAATTTCATCTGGACCAGGAGCCTTATCTACTGAGAGATTCTGCAAAATAGTTTTGACATGTCTGGTGTGGATCTTAAGTGAGGGAATTTCAGGCGAATTAAAATTAAGTACAGGGACATCTTGATTTATTTCATCTAAGGTTGAGTTGGTGGAGAAAATATCCGCAAGAAGGTTAGCTTTACCTCGTGGGTCACTTACAAGATTGCCAGTCGGAGATTTTAATGGTGGAATGGATGAAGCAGTAGTGAAGTTGGATTTAAATGAGTTAAGAGTAGACCAAAATATTTTGTTATCATTTGGATTATTTAGAAGTTTATTTGCCTGCTTGTGGAGAAAGTTTGATTTAGTTAGGTTTAATACAGTTTTGGCATGATTTCTGATGTTTCTAAAGTAATTAAAGGCTTCATGTGTTTTTGATCTTGTGTATGCATTGTAGGCTATTGTTTTTTGTTCAGTTACTCTAGCACAATTATGGTCAAACCATTTAGGTGAATTAGATCTTTTACTGTACTTTTGATGAGGAATAAGTTTTCATTCCAATTTTTACAAAATCTTGTATGTGGCTCAAGGTGGAGTGTGCATCATTAGAAAAGAAAGAGGTCCAGGGAATATCAATAAAGAAACCTTGAAGACCCTCCCAGTCTGCCCTATCGTAATGCCATTTAGTCACCAAAACAGGTTCAGAGTGGGAAGGTGTGGTAGGTGATAGACAGGTGGCCTGTATCAGACAGTGATCAGAAGATCCAAGCGGGGACCTCACTGTAACATCATAATTTTCTGAATTGGTTGTTAAAAATAAGTCCAGTAGGTGGGAATTATGATAAGGATTATCTGGTACACGGGTGGGTTGGTTGACTAGTTGAGTGAGATTAAATGAGTCTGCAAATAGCTCACATTCAAGACCAGCATCATCAGTCCTGGCTGAATGAGTGAGCCATTCAACATTATGGACATTAAAATCACCCAACACAGTGATTTCAGAAGAAGCATTAAGTTGAGGACACTGAGTTGTGAGGACAGAGAATCAAAAAGACTTTGCTCTGGAGGAGTATTTGGGGAACGGTAGATGCAACATATGTATTTAAATTTACCAGCAGAAATTAATTTGTATATAGAATAATCAAAATAGGGACAATTGAAACTAGTAACCTCCTCCAGGGCAATTTCAGATTTTGCGAAGCAACATACACCTCCTTTAGGTCTGAAATTTTGGAGCAGTTGATAACCTGGAAAATTAAATCTAGACGTGTCAGATGTGGATGTTACTTGAGTCTCTGTCAAAAAAAAAGGAGAGTAGGGGATTCTGCTTGAAGAAATTGGTGTACAGAATTGATGTTAGAGTGAAGTCCCCTTATATTGCTAAAGAAAAAGCTGCACCGACGAGCAGCTTTGGGACGTTGCAATGCTCTTGACACAGTCGCATGATGACGACCGGGAGGGCCCTGTGTCAATGACCCAACCCTGCCGGGGGTGGATATCCGAGGGACCACCAGGTTTGCTCTTAACAATTGTACTGCCATGTTTATTGGGTAAGGTGTATGGTGTTACATGTATGATATGTAGTGGGAAGAGTAGTGTTTTATGGATAGAGGATAGCAATGTAGGGCAATGTCGTGAAGTTGGATGTGTATGTTATATAAAGAGGGTTTTCCTGATACCCCTGATGTGTGAGGCAGAAAGATATGTATCCAGCTACCAAGGCCTGGGAGAGAAAATGGAATTCAGGCTATTCCCTGAGTCTCCCGAAACCTTGGCGGTAGTACTTCCCTGGGCGGGGCTGCCTACCCCTACTACCTACAGTGATTATTTAATATAATTTCAAAGACTTTACCAAGAGTGGAAGTTATAGCTATTGGTCTGTAGTTTGATGGATCTGAAGAGGCACCTTTTTTAGGAACTGGATGGATGTTTGCTTCTTTCCAGGGTACTGGGAAGCATGAGGTATGAGTACACAGACGGAAAAATTTTGCCAATACAGGAGCGAGCACCAAGGAGCAATTCTTAAGTACTATTGGAGGAATTTCATCTGGACCAGGAGCCTTATCTACCGAGAGATTCTGCAAAATAGTTTTGACATGTCTGGTGTGGATCTTAAGTGAGGGAATTTCAGGCGAATTAAAATTAAGTACAGGGACATCTTGATTTATTTCATCTAAGGTTGAGTTGGTGGAGAAAATATCCGCATTATATTTGCATTATAGTCATCATTTTTAGCATGAGACTGAATATCCTTATCGCTTTCGCCTGACGCTAAAATTGTTCCATTTAACCTCTCATTTACACTCAATATTTCTGTTCAAAACCCCACAACCACCCTATCTAAAGAACTAGCTAATGTAGAAACCCCTAACCGTGAAAGATGAACCCCATCCCTTGCGTACATCCCATCTCTCCCATAGAAACTATCCCAGTTATCAATGAATGGTATTGCTTTTTCTTTGCAATATTTCTCCAAACGGCAATTGACACCAATCGCCCTGGATGTCCATTCCTTGGGAACTCCTCTTCTGGGTAGGATACAATGTACTACAGGGATCCCTCCCTTCATCCTAACTTTATCTAACACATCCCGATACTGCTGCAGCAGTTCCTCACTTCTACCCTTACCAACATCGTTACTCCCGGCACTGAGACAGATAATGGGGTTATCTCCACTATCTTCCAAGATGTGGTCCATCTTCTCTAAAACCCTCCCAACTCCATGGCCAGGCAGACACACAACCTTCCTAAGTTTAGTGCGGGTAGCCCTAACTAAATGTCTTACCATGGAGTCGCCCACAATCGACACAGACTTACCTTCTCGGGACACAGACTTACCTTTCCCTCGGGAGGATCCAGCAGCTGCAGTTGGAGAACCCCCGGTGGTGGCAGAAGCTCCCTTGGTGGTGGTGGTGGTGGGGGTAGTGGTGGTGGTAGGTAGCACAGCGTCAGAGGTTGGAGCTGAGTCGGCGGCAGGCACTTCGGTTATCCCTCCCTTATCCTGACTATCTTTTCCCTCACATTCGTCTCGCAAAGGAGAGAATGTATTTGTCACACTCATACCTATTCTACTATCCTGCTTCTTGAGTGTGACTTTCCCACCCGTATTTTTAACAACCTGCCATGAATACAATTTTTCATCAACTTCCTCCCTTTTCCCCTTACTTGACTTTATTTCCTCTTGGCTAAGCTTGAAAGCTAGATTTTCGTCTTTAATCAAATCCACTTCCCTCTGAAGTTTAACATTAACCTCCCTTAGAGCCAAGACCTCTTCCTTCACCACAACCATCTCCTCTCTTACCTGGAGAATAAGATGATGCAGATCAGTTAGAGACTCGCACTCCATACCTGCCATGATCCCAATAAGCTTAGCGAGGAGCAAGAAACTAAGTACAGAAAAACAAAAACAAGTAAACTAACAGCTAAAAACTGAGCTATAACACTTTTATATAACACGAGTGCACTGCCCCCAAACACAGGTAGGTGTAATGGTCACTAAAGGTCACTGGTAAGTGGTCCGGGCAGGAGCTCAGATTAACACAACCTTCTCCTGTCACTGACTGAACTAGACGAACTAGAGTTACCGGTACTTGAGAAGTGCGTGCGGAGTTACATGGAGGGATAGACAGACGAATGAGGAAGTAAGAAGGAGGTGTGGTGTGGAGGTAGATGTGCTGGTTAACGGCCAGCTCGGCCCTTTGCCGACTCTGCCCACGTGAATGTCAACTCGGCCCACGTGATTGTGAACTCGGCCCATGCAATAATACCAACTCGGCCAACCATATTGAACCTTTTATCTATTAATCTATCAAAAGTGTTCGAGAGCATGATCTTGTTGATGTCTAAGGACGAAGGTGAAGGTATTGAGGAATAAGCCATTACAACTGCACCTCGTAGCTACTTACTATTTCTATGCTTTTAATTCCCACATATGTTTCCTAAGTTGTTTATAACTGTCTAATGCGAACCAGAAAATATAAAGCTTCAAATAGTTAGTGCCGTGGGTCAATTAACATTTAATCTCTTTCGATTCAGAAAGATCTGTTGGATTTAAATGGGTACAAAATATCACAATTATCTCACAAATGATCACAAATGCATCTAAATTATGAAGGGGTTAAACTTACGAGACGAGAGAAATAATAAAATATATGTGTTCCCTCCAATCCTCAAGCGCGATAAAATTATTATAGTACCGATGAAAACGTAATACTTCCGAAACTTTCATCATTGCATTATAATTATATGATAGCTCAGTGGTGTATGCATTATAACTTAATTTGTAATGGGTAGACAGTTCTTTCTAAACTGTGTGGGCCGAGTTGGTGGGCAGAGTTGGTTGTGGCTGGGCCGAGTTGGTGGGCCACTTGGTTGCGGGTGGGCTGAGTTGGTGGGCCGAGATGGGGATGGGCCGAGTTGACCCTACCCCGATGTGCTGGAAAGTGTGAAAAGGACCAACTTGAGATGGTTCGGCCATATGGAACGTATGGAAAGCGAGAGATTGACTAAGAGGGTGTACGAGAGCGAGGTGGAAGGACAGAGAGGGAGAGGTGCACCGAGGGAGAGGTGGAAGGATGGAGTGAGGAAGTATATGAATGAAGGCGGTGCTGGTTGGGAGGAGGGGCGTCGACTGACTGGGGACAAAGGTGCATGGGGGCGGTTCGTTCGTGACCACCCCTTCGGGGATCACGGCGTCAGGCAATATATATATATAATATATATATATATATATATATATATATATATATATATATACTGTATATAGTAGAAGGACAATGAGGGAAATAACGCCGGGAACCATCGTAATTTATTCAAATTTTGGGCACCTCATGGAGCCATCATCAGGAACTATATATACCCTAACAAAGAGATCAGACTCAGTAAACAATCAAGTAGGGATAAATATTAATAATTGAAAATACAAATTAAAAGTTCAAAATATCATACAATTCTAGTTACATCTTAAAATATATTATTCGTAAAATCATCTAATAGGAAATTTACTACCCTCTAATAGACAGGACATTGATAAAACATATGGAAATCTGGACATGGTTCAAATCATAAAGGAAAATCAACTATTAAATATGAAGCGGGGAACAAACACAAGGTCGGTACAAGAGAATAGGACAACAAATGTCAAAAATAATGAATTAATAAATACTTATGAGTTACTGCTGACTACTGTAGGGAAAGTAAAGGAGGCCTAAATATTGTATATTAATCCTAAATCATCTAAATAACACAAACATTAAATATCAAGAATAAAATACAAAATGACTTACTGTCCAACCAACTAGGAGTTGTCGCGACAATGGTCAATCACTAACTGACTCTATATATACTCTATATATACTGTCCAACCAACTAGGAGTTGTCGCGACAATGGTCAATCACTAACTGACTCTATATATACTCTATATATACTGTCCAACCAACTAGGAGTTGTCGCGACAATGGTCAATCACTAACTGACTCTATATATACTCTATATATACTGTCCAACCAACTAGGAGTTGTCGCGACAATGGTCAATCACTAACTGACTCTATATATACTCTATATATACTGTCCAACCAACTAGGAGTTGTCGCGACAATGGTCAATCACTAACTGACTCTATATATACTCTATATATACTGTCCAACCAACTAGGAGTTGTCGCGACAATGGTCAATCACTAACTGACTCTATATATACTCTATATATACTGTCCAACCAACTAGGAGTTGTCGCGACAATGGTCAATCACTAACTGACTCTATATATACTCTATATATACTGTCCAACCAACTAGGAGTTGTCGCGACAATGGTCAATCACTAACTGACTCTATATATACTCTATATATACTGTCCAACCAACTAGGAGTTGTCGCGACAATGGTCAATCACTAACTGACTCTATATATACTCTATATATACTGTCCAACCAACTAGGAGTTGTCGCGACAATGGTCAATCACTAACTGACTCTATATATACTCTATATATACTGTCCAACCAACTAGGAGTTGTCGCGACAATGGTCAATCACTAACTGACTCTATATATACTCTATATATACTGTCCAACCAACTAGGAGTTGTCGCGACAATGGTCAATCACTAACTGACTCTATATATACTCTATATATACTGTCCAACCAACTAGGAGTTGTCGCGACAATGGTCAATCACTAACTGACTCTATATATACTCTATATATACTGTCCAACCAACTAGGAGTTGTCGCGACAATGGTCAATCACTAACTGACTCTATATATACTCTATATATACTGTCCAACCAACTAGAGTTGTCGCGACAATGGTCAATCCTTCTATATCCTATATATATCACAACTAGGAGTTGTCGCACTGACTCTATATATACTCTATATATACTGTCCAACCAACTAGGAGTTGTCGCGACAATGGTCAATCACTAACTGACTCTATATGTCGCGACAATGGTCAATCACTAACTGACTCTATATATACTCTATATATACTGTCCAACCAACTAGGAGTTGTCGCGACAATGGTCAATCACTAACTGACTCTATATATACTCTATATATACTGTCCAACCAACTAGGAGTTGTCGCGACAATGGTCAATCACTAACTGACTCTATATATACTCTATATATACTGTCCAACCAACTAGGAGTTGTCGCGACAATGGTCAATCACTAACTGACTCTATATATACTCTATATATACTGTCCAACCAACTAGGAGTTGTCGCGACAATGGTCAATCACTAACTGACTCTATATATACTCTATATATACTGTCCAACCAACTAGGAGTTGTCGCGACAATGGTCAATCACTAACTGACTCTATATATACTCTATATATACTGTCCAACCAACTAGGAGTTGTCGCGACAATGGTCAATCACTAACTGACTCTATATATACTCTATATATACTGTCCAACCAACTAGGAGTTGTCGCGACAATGGTCAATCACTAACTGACTCTATATATACTCTATATATACTGTCCAACCAACTAGGAGTTGTCGCGACAATGGTCAATCACTAACTGACTCTATATATACTCTATATATACTGTCCAACCAACTAGGAGTTGTCGCGACAATGGTCAATCACTAACTGACTCTATATATACTCTATATATACTGTCCAACCAACTAGGAGTTGTCGCGACAATGGTCAATCACTAACTGACTCTATATATACTCTATATATACTGTCCAACCAACTAGGAGTTGTCGCGACAATGGTCAATCACTAACTGACTCTATATATACTCTATATATACTGTCCAACCAACTAGGAGTTGTCGCGACAATGGTCAATCACTAACTGACTCTATATATACTCTATATATACTGTCCAACCAACTAGGAGTTGTCGCGACAATGGTCAATCACTAACTGACTCTCAATAAGTTTGAGAGTTTTTTGTTGTTATTTTGTTCATTGGGCGTCTCAACTTATTCACAGTCATATTAAATTGTCAGTATTAAATTGTATTATATAATTTATAGTTTGTTTACTCTCTCTCTCTCTCTCTCTCTCTCTCTCTCTCTCTCTCAAAACAGGAAAAAAAAGGAAAAAGCAAACTAACCAGTAGCAGTCTCTCTCTCTTCTTTGCTATCCTTTCCTTCCACTTTCCCTTACTCACGGGTTAGCTATTTCTACTAGAATTAAATCCTGACCACCTCGCTGGGATCGTATGGTCTGTGTGGTCAGTGTATCTATGTAAATCTCTCTCTCTCTCTCTCTCTCTCTCTCTCTCTCTCTCTCTCTCTCTCTCTCTCTCTCTCTCTCTCTCTCTCTCATAAGGAAGTGTTACCAGAAAGCGATATAATTATAAGAACAAGGCAGGGAGACGGTTACTAAGCTGGACTTTTATGATCCAAAGGTATATATATACTGGTACGTATATTCGGCACCATCGCATATTTTTTTTTTTTTTTTTTTTTTTTATGAGGGCGCTTGGTTTACCGGCTTGTTGTATTAAAATGAGAGAGAGAGAGAGAGAGAGAGAGAGAGAGAGAGAGAGAGAGAGAGAGAGAGAGAGGGGGGAGATGGATTTATCGGTCATTTTCTCCATCAATTTTGTTATGAGGACGCTTGGTATACCGGCTTGTATTAAAATGAGAGAGAGAGAGAGAGAGATGGATTTATCGGTAATTTTCTCCATCAATTTTGTTATGAGGACGCTTGGTATACCGGCTTGTATTAAAATGAGAGAGAGAGAGAGAGAGATGGATTTATCGGTAATTTTCTCCATCAATTTTGTTATGAGGACGCTTGGTATACCGGCTTGTATTAAAATGAGAGAGAGAGAGAGAGAGATGGATTTATCGGTCATTTTCTCCATCAATTTTGTTATGAGGACGCTTGGTATACCGCTTGTATTAAAATGAGAGAGAGAGAGAGAGAGATGGATTTATCGGTCATTTTCTCCATCAATTTTGTTATGAGGACGCTTGGTATACCGGCTTGTATTAAAATGAGAGAGAGAGAGAGAGAGATGGATTTATCGGTCATTTTCTCCATCAATTTTGTTATGAGGACGCTTGGTATACCGGCTTGTATTAAAATGAGAGAGAGAGAGAGAGAGATGGATTTATCGGTCATTTTCTCCATCAATTTTGTTATGAGGACGCTTGGTATACCGGCTTGTATTAAAATGAGAGAGAGAGAGAGAGAGATGGATTTATCGGTCATTTTCTCCATCAATTTTGTTATGAGGACGCTTGGTATACCGGCTTGTATTAAAATGAGAGAGAGAGAGAGAGAGATGGATTTATCGGTCATTTTCTCCATCAATTTTGTTATGAGGACGCTTGGTATACCGGCTTGTATTAAAATGAGAGAGAGAGAGAGAGAGATGGATTTATCGGTCATTTTCTCCATCAATTTTGTTATGAGGACGCTTGGTATACCGGCTTGTATTAAAATGAGAGAGAGAGAGAGAGAGATGGATTTATCGGTCATTTTCTCCATCAATTTTGTTATGAGGACGCTTGGTATACCGGCTTGTATTAAAATGAGAGAGAGAGAGAGAGAGATGGATTTATCGGTCATTTTCTCCATCAATTTTGTTATGAGGACGCTTGGTATACCGGCTTGTATTAAAATGAGAGAGAGAGAGAGAGAGATGGATTTATCGGTCATTTTCTCCATCAATTTTGTTATGAGGACGCTTGGTATACCGGCTTGTATTAAAATGAGAGAGAGAGAGAGAGAGAGATGGATTTATCGGTCATTTTCTCCATCAATTTTGTTATGAGGACGCTTGGTATACCGGCTTGTATTAAAATGAGAGAGAGAGAGAGAGAGATGGATTTATCGGTCATTTTCTCCATCAATTTTGTTATGAGGACGCTTGGTATACCGGCTTGTATTAAAATGAGAGAGAGAGAGAGAGAGATGGATTTATCGGTCATTTTCTCCATCAATTTTGTTATGAGGACGCTTGGTATACCGGCTTGTATTAAAATGAGAGAGAGAGAGAGAGAGATGGATTTATCGGTCATTTTCTCCATCAATTTTGTTATGAGGACGCTTGGTATACCGGCTTGTATTAAAATGAGAGAGAGAGAGAGAGAGATGGATTTATCGGTCATTTTCTCCATCAATTTTGTTATGAGGACGCTTGGTATACCGGCTTGTATTAAAATGAGAGAGAGAGAGAGAGAGATGGATTTATCGGTCATTTTCTCCATCAATTTTGTTATGAGGACGCTTGGTATACCGGCTTGTATTAAAATGAGAGAGAGAGAGAGAGAGATGGATTTATCGGTAATTTTCTCCATCAATTTTGTTATGAGGACGCTTGGTATACCGGCTTGTATTAAAATGAGAGAGAGAGAGAGAGAGATGGATTTTGTTATGAGGACGCTTGGTATACCGGTTTGTTGTATTAAAATGAGAGAGAGAGAGAGAGAGAGAGATGGATTTATCGGTCATTTTCTCCATCAATTTTGTTATGAGGACGCTTGGTATACCGGCTTGTTGTATTAAAATGAGAGAGAGAGAGAGAGAGAGAGAGAGAGAGAGAGAGGGGGGGGGGGGAAGATGGATTTATCGGGCATTTTCTCCATCAATTCACACCTTAATGTGTTCCAAATTGTTTTCTCTGTAGCGCGCTCTCTTTCGCTCTCTCTCTCTCTCTCTCTATATATATATATATATATATATATATATATATATATATATATATATATATATATATATATACAGTATATATATACACAGTATATATATAAATCTATCTCTATCTATCTATCTATCACTCAGTCAAAAACACAAGTTTTATAAACAATATTGTGTTGCTAAAAATAAAATGATTGTGTTGTTAATGATCCCTTTATTGTATTTCAGGTGAGTGTTTGGACAAAAATGGAAGGATAGGTCTATTGGCCAAGGAGGAGTTGTGAGTATTTAAACATATTATTTCATTGTCAGTTATTATTATGATTACTTTGTTACTTACTTGGTGTGGAGTTTCTCAGCCGCGCTCCGTCACTAGATGTGACGCTCGTCGCAGCTGCCCTTTAAACCATCTAGCACTTGTAGTCTTGTCTCACAGTGCCATCTTCTAAGTCATAACACTCCCTGAACAAATGTGTTTTTAGTGACTTTTTAAAGGCCTTTTTGTTCGCACACCTTTTCACATTAACTGGTAGATTATTATAAAGTCTCGGTGCACTCTTTTCGAAGGCCCTAAATCCAAATTCATGATTGCACCGTGGCTCATTCAATTGATGCAGCACGTTGCCATGTCTCAGCATCATATCAGTGCCAACATTGAAGTCTTCCAATAAGTCTCGCACATATTCCGGCTTTCCAAAGTTCAAAGCTTGATACACTATAACACACAGTTTGAATATGATCCTCGCTTTCACCGGCAGCCAATGCAGGTCAATTAATGCCGGCGTTATACTCGCACGGAATGGTAAACTCTTTATTAATCTTGCTGCTCTATTCATTATAAGTTGTAGTTTTCGTAGCAAGTAATTTGGTAGTCGATAATATAGAGAATTACAATAGTCTAATTTACTAATTACATGATTGTGGATCAACATTTTGGTTGTATTAATATCCAGATATTTTCTCACAAAAGCAATATTCCTCAGATGATAGGCAGAGATTCGCACTGTTTGATTAATCTGGTTTTTAAATGACAGTTCACTATCAACCAAAACTCCCAAATCCTTCACCACACTACTCACAGTCATCACACTATCATTGATATTGAGGCTTTGCACGCCCAGTCTCTCAAGGTTCACCCGTCTGCCTACTAATAGGCATTCAGTTTTATTTTCATTTAATTTCAGTTGCTTTGACTCCATCCACTTCCCAATGTCTTTTAGTAAACCACTAATCTTCTCCTCAACATTCACCACGTCACTTAGTGCCAGATAGAATTGGGTGTCATCCGCAAACAGTTTGAATTTCACTCCATGTTTCATTAATATGCTAGATAGTGCAATTGTATATATACAGAATAGAATTGGTCCAAGAACACTCCCTTGAGGGACGCCCCTCTCTAGATGCTTCATCTCTGAGAATTTATTACTTATTTGCACACAATAAGTTCTGTTAGTAAGGTAACTTTGAAGGTATTCCAGCGCATTACCATCAATACCAATAGCTTTACAGTCTTCTATTAGTAAGCTATGCACCACTGTATCGAACGCAGCACTCAAGTCCAACAAAATTAAGATTCCACACTTCGCGTTGTCCATTTGCACGAGTAAATCATTAATCACAGAGCACATCGTGGTTTCCGTAGAGTAAAGTCTTCTATATGCGGACTGGTTGTCTGGGAGAGCCTTCACTAAACTCAAATGATCCCATAACTGACCCAGAATTACATTTTCAGTAATTTTTGATAGAAATGTTAAATTGGAAACAGGCCTAAAAGAGCTCAAGCATTGAGAATCAAGGCTCCCTTTAATAATAGGCTTCACAATCGCATTCTTTTCAGACGATGGAAATACATTATTTGCAATGCTACAGTTTATTATGTCAACATATATGTCCAGAAAACTGTTAAAATTGTTACTGTGCACTATTTCACGTATCGGTATAGGATCATTACTACAATGGGTAAGTTTTGCTTTCGTAACTATGGATTTAACTGTATTCAGATCCGTCATAGTAAATTCTGTTAACTTAGTCACAGTAGGCTCAGCTACAACAACGTCTTGAGTCTCGACTACTCCAAAATTTCCAACAATGGCATTAATTTTATCACAAAAAAAGTCAGAAAAATCATTCGCCAATGTCATATCCGGAATCCCTTCTGGTAACTTATTTTTCTTCTTGTTTCCCGTCAAGTTGTCAAGTACCACATACAGCTTATTCATATCAGATCCAGCTTCTTTTGCTTTATTCATATAGTATTCACGTTTTCTAAGCACAATGAGCCTGTTTTCTATATTCCGAGCTCTTTTATAGTTATCTCTTGCCTCTTCGGTTCGTAGACGTCTCCATAGCCTCTCATATTTCTTCTTGGCCTTTTTTGCTCTTTGAATATCAGCATTAAACCACGGCGCACTATCAACTATTACTATTTTCTTTTCAATAATGGGGCACATATCTTCGTATTTTTCTCTAGCAATGCTGTTATACAGATTAGTGAAACATGACGTACAGTCATCTATTAATTCACCGTGAGCACAGTGTTCTCTTTTCTTAATTAGTATTTCATTCGCAACAGTCGATATTAGTAGTTGTGGCTCAAATTTTCTTTTTGACCTACACTTTATTGTCTTAGATTGTCTAGGTTTACTTACAAACGGCATGTTAAAAGTAACTAGTTTATGGACCGGCGAAATACAACATTCATCTTCAACATACAGCTCATTTATCATATCGCTTTCTCTATTCGTAAAAACCAAGTCTAATGCATGACCACCTCTTGAAGTTGCAGTATGCACTTTATTTATCAAGTGGAAAGACTCCATCAATTCTATAAAGATAGTAGCATAGTAATCATTTGGAACATCCACCCACAGATTAAAGTCACCAAAGACGAATGTATTCGTACTAACCATATCAATTGTTTCCAAATATAATCTAAAATCATCAATAAATGTACTGGCACTTAAATTTGGGGGTCTATAAACGACAATAAAAGTACATTTCCAGCCTCCAATCTCACAGCCCACCTGTATATGTTCAAAACTACCGAACCTTGCAGATTTACATATTTTCGTCTTCTTAAACGTGTTTGTAAGAAAAATTCCCACACCACCACCTCCCTTCCCTCTTCGTGGATTGTGCAAGAAGGTATGCGTTAAAGGAGTCATTTCAAGTATTTTAGCAGTATCGTATTCACTCAGCCATGTTTCAGTTACCGCTAGTACATCATATTTTGCCTCATTAATTAAGTCTCGAATTTCAAAGGATTTATTTCCCACTGATTGAATGTTTATCAGTCCCCCCTTTATCTTTATTAAAGCACTAGATTCCATGATCAGTTAGGTCTCTCACCTTGACTATCTCACTCAAAAAGACCGGGCACCGGGTATCTGATGATGAATGATACACGTCTTGTTTCCCGTATCTCATACAATTTATGCACTTTCTCACAGTCACCTTACAATCCTTCGACCTATGTGTTCCAGCACATTTAAAACAAACAGGCACATCACTGTTTAGTTTAGCAGCACACTTATTTTCTGCATGCCCAAATCTCTGGCAATAGAAACAAGCCAATGCATGGTACCTGTCTCTTATATTATATATTCCCCATTGAAGTTGCACCTTGTCTTTATATTTGTAGAGAGCCGCACGGACTTCAGGCTCACATTTCAGGATATAATGGACTGTACCTCCAGCAGCTGGTTTATCAAAAATCATGGCAATCTTTCCTTTAATATCATCAATCGATTTCAGAAAATCATTCCTTGCAATTAATGTATCAATTATCTCACTCTTGGACTCTTCAGGACGAACATTGCAAATCATCACTTTTGGTTTTAATTTTTTCACACTCCTTGTAGTAACAGCCGTCACCTCTACCAACTTTTTAACTGCATCATTCAGCATATCCACAGTGCCAAAATTCATCACCATGTTCCCTTTAGGGGTAAACTTCGTATCGTGAATTTCAATCCCCTCTAGCGCCTGAGAAATTTCTCCTCTCTTGTCAGTTGCCTTTTCATTCTCATCCGTCGCCTTCAGAACGAGTAGATTCTTCTTTTCTTTCTTCTTTCCTCTCCCCGACACCACATCCGACCACCCAGGCGAGTCAGAAACCGCTGACGTTTGCGCGGGGTCAGCGCTTATAGCATCAACAACATTTCCCATACCACTAGTGACTCCTTGCATCTCCATCTTCACTACTTTCAATTGAGTTGAAAGTTCTTGAGTTATACCGTCTAGTCCTTGGGTCATCCTATCATTTAATTCACTCCTGATGTTTTTTAGTTTATCGCTCATTACATCAAAACCTTGGGTCATCGTTTCTTTGAATTCAATCAATTCTTTCATAATTTCTTTCTTTATGTTTTCCATTTCATTCTTAAATGAAGTTAACACTCCAAGCTTTGTCTTACATGGATCACAGACATAGTTTATGTGCGCTACGTTTTCAGTCTTTATGCCAATCAAGTGTTCACATTTGATATGGGCCCAGTTTTTGCAAGTTGAGCATCCAATCCACTTTAACTTCTCTCTCTCCCCATCAGTTTTATCGCATTTATAACACTTTACGTCAGGAGCCATCCCAATAGCAATTAAAGGTTTCGATAGAACAGTCTTTGTAACATGGGAGGCAGAGCTCAGGCGGCACACGTCTACTCTGCTCCGTCTACTCTACTCTTCACTGTTGTCAGTGTTATAATTGTTTCCTACCAACTCTATGTTCTTCCCAAGCAGGTATGATTTGATTCGATACTTAACTTGTACAGGTGATGGATGCTGGTGGTTTGAAGCTCCTATTTGCCTAAGACAAAAACAAAAATGTTCCAATACATCTTGATTCAACCGATATGCATTATATAGGAGATGTTATATTTTTCTTTTAGCATCTCATATAAACCGAGCAAAGACTGGCACGATACAATAATTCCTTTTTAAAATTGATACAAGCTACCCCTACCTTTGACTCGCATTGACTTTGTGGTGTTAAGCATTTCATTCAGTAATTTGTTTTGATTGGGTAACTGCAGCCCATATGCCGCTCGTGACAGTTTTTTATCTGTTGGATTTCGGGAATTAAGTAAGTCGAACCAAGAATCAACCAATGCAATATAAATACTTGTATTCTTCCAGTATTTGCTCAGCAGTAATCCCTGTTCTCCAAAATACATTAATGCTTTTGCGGTTTTTTCTGACAGCAATTGCGCCGCAAGGCGAACATTCATGCGCTTCACCCCTCTCACATATATATGATTGAAACACAAATGATAGGTTGCTTTTAGGTCCAGTTTACTCATATTTATCAGTTCTCAGACACATTCACTGTTGATATTCTTTTCTTTGTCGTCATCTAACTGAAAACCTGAGTCAAGGAAATTGTTCCTAATTAGTTTGATTACATGCGGGGCATCTGCAAAAACATATATATTCCTGTTAGAAGCAGCTGGATTTGTAAAGAATGGTTTGTCTACATTGATACCTAATGTTTTCCATAGCCTCAGGTTTGTTGGTCCTAAGTCACTGACCATAGCAACTACCAAAAATCCAACTGCTTCTACCTTAGAAATAATTTCAAACAGAATATCCATGGTCATGCTTGTGTCAAAATCATAATATATGAGTTGTTTCCAAGGGCTCGTCAATCCTCTTATCATCGCACATTGTACTCTGTTTTTGGGTGCATAAAGTGTGTCAGTTGCTTTATCATAAGTCCATTCGTGAGCTATACTTGTCTCATCAAATGACAATACACACAGTCGCTCAAAATCTGTCATTGACGTGGATTTGTATTGTAAAACTTTAATAATTGATGACAGTACTCCTGGTTCCACACTAACTTTTGCAATCCATCGATTTAGGGTACTTATGCATGGTAGTGGAAACTTAATCTTTTCCCTTAAATACCTATAGGTTTTTGTGCTCAGGCTACGTAAAGTGATTGCTCTGCTGATGTCGTCTTCTTGCCAGTGACTAACTGGTTTGCCTGTTAAAATAGAATGTATTTGACTACTGGAAAAATAAGCGCATAGACTATTCCTAACATTTTCTATCTGTTGTTTCAGAGATGTTTTTTCTTGTTCCCATTCCGATTTTTCAGCCAGAAGATCATCTCTTTCCTTTGTTACAGCCAAACTCAGGACAGTAGCAGCAGTGAGTTGAAGTTGCAGCTTCCTTATTTTCTCTCGGAATTGCCAAGTCACACCTCCCTTGTTGATGTTTTGGGGGATGGGCTCTGTGTTTTCTGGAAGAGTAAAGAAGACACGGATATAAGAACGTATATATATATATATAATACACAAATACACACCTGCACACACACACACACACACACACACACACACAGGTGGGCTAAAAATATCCTTTAACAATTGAGCTTAATGTAATCTGAAGAATATGGTGGTGGTGGTGAAGATGGTAGGGGTGATTATGAAGATGGTAGTGATGATTGTGAAGAAAGTGGTGGTGCTGGAGAAGAAAGTGGTGATGATGGAGAAGTTGGTAGCGGTGATGGAGAAGATACATCCATAGTAATCCCTAGCCAATCACATTTAATAGCTACAAAATTACTCCACCAGACCCTCCCCTCCCGCCGGCTTAATTAATACCTACTTCTATCTATCTATCTATTGCCTGACGCCGTGATCCCCGAAGGGGTGGCCACGAACGAACCGCCCCCATGCACCTCTGTCCCCAGTCAGTCGACGCCCCTCCCCCCAACCAGCACCGCCTTCGTTCATGTAGTTCCTCACTCCATCCTTCCACCTCATATTCGGTCTACCTCTCCCCCTCTGTCCCTCCACCTCGCTCTCGTACACCCTCTTAGTCATTCTCTCGCTTTCCATACGTTCCATATGGCCGAACCATCTCAAGTTGTTCCTTTTCACACTTTCCAGCACATCTACCTCCACACCACACCTTCTTACTTCCTCATTAGTCTGTCTATCCCTCCATGTAACTCCGCACGCACTCCTTAAGTAATTCATTTCCACTGCTCTCACTCTTGGTCTGAGTCTCTCAACCAACGTCCATGCTTCGCTTCCGTAAGTCAGTGTCGGGATTACCACACTGTCATGCAAGGACTTCTTCACTTCCATACTGACCACCCTATTTCTTGTTACTGCTTTTAGCGTTCCTACAACCCTCTTCCCCTGTTGTACCCTCTCCTGCACCTCTTCATCCATAGTCCCATCTTTACTCAACACACTGCCCAGATACTTAAAAGAGTTGACGATCTCCATAGCCTGACCGTTCAGCTTCACCTCACACTCTGTGACTTCACCCCTTTCGAAGACCATAACCTTGCTCTTCCCCGTATTTACCTTCAAATTCCGTTTTTCGCACACTGTTCCAAACTCATTTACCAGACCCTGCAACTCCCATTCATTATCACTCATCAGAACTGTATCATCCGCAAACAACAGTATAGGTAGCTTCCACTCAATTCCCTCCCTTTTCAGCGATACACCAACATCCACTGCTCTTGATAGTATTTCTTTCATAACTCCATCCATATATACAGTAAACAACCACGGGGACATCACACACCCCTGTTTCAATACCTACTTGACCTTAGTTAAGATGTACCGGTATTAGTGAATGGGAGGAGCACAAATTGTTATTAATGGACCCACCTGGCCCTCTAATCACAGATTAAACTCCTCCCATCCACTATTCCTCTCAAACTTTCTATTTCTTCACCCATTTCATATTCTAGGTACTATTCTAATATATATATATATATATATATATATATATATATATATATATATATATATATATATATATATATATATATATATACCGTATACATATATATATATATATATAAATAAATGTATACGGTGTATTGTATATATCAGTATATAGATATTGTATTATTATTATTATTTTTCGTATTAAGAACATACGAGTCTGCAGAGAGCCGATTTGCCCACACAAGGCAGAACCCTTTCACAACCAACCCATCTCGTCCATGTACCAATCTAATTTTATCTCTATCTTTCTTGATCCTATTATAACACTCGGTAGCCTATTCCACCTATCTACAACTCTGTTACCAAACCAGTATTTGCCTATATCTTTTCTGAAACGCAGTTCTCTCTCTCTCTAGCAACATGCGCCCTAGTACCAAACTGATATAAATGTAATATGTATAACTACAATATCTAGTCACAGGTATAGTATAACTACTTTTTATAACCCCCTGCCAAAATATATATATATGGGCCTTGTGTGGGTCATTCGGCTCTCTGCAGACTCAAATTTTCTTATGTTCTTTTCTTATAATTATATGCTGTTAAATTGTAATTACAGAATGATTCCTTGGAGAGAGTACAACGTAGAATGACAAAAATAATCCATAGTATTAGAAATCTTCCAGATGAAGCAAGGTTGAAGAAATTAGGCTTACATTAGGCTCCCATATGGCTGATTTGGGCTGGGTGTGAATGGGAGCTGTCTCATGTGGGCCGCATGGCCATATGCAGTTTCCCGTGATCTTATGTTCTTAGGTAATTGGGGTTGGGTGTGACAGGGCCTTGTCTTGATCGGCCTTGTGTGGGCCGATCGGCGTTTTGCAGACTCCCATTTTCTTATGTTCTTATGTTCATTGGTTAAAAAGACGCATAGTTAGAGGGGATTTGATAGAAGTGTTCAAGGGGGTTAGTCACGTAGTGGGATTAATAGAGGGGACATGAACAATGTACTAAAGCTCAGTGATAGCGAAAGAACTCCAACAAATGTTTTCAAATTAGATACATTTCGTTTCAGAACAGATATAGGCAAATATTAGTTTGGTAACAGTTGTAGATAGGCTATGTGGAATAGGTTACCAAGTGCTATAGTGAGATCAAGAATGATAGAGAGCTTTAAGATCAAATTAGATAGGCATGTGGACGAGATGGGCCTCTGTAACGAGTGCAAGCCTAATTTATTCAACCTTTCTATTTATGGAAGATATATAATATTATGGATAATTTTGGTCATTCTTCGTTGTAGCCTACTGACTCCAAATAAACTATGTCCATTCTGTAATGAGGACATCAAATTTTAACAGCATAATCTGAACCTTTTATATAGCGGTATACACACATACATACAAATAATTCTAGATGTAAGGACAGTGTGGGCTTCAAGATAAAATTAGATAAGCACATATAGGACGAGATAGGTTTGGTACGAAAGGCATCTGTCTTGTGTGAGCCAATCTGCTCTCTGCAGACTCCCATTTCTTATGTTCTCATATATATATATATATATATATATATAGCACAGGTATAAACTCACCTATTTCTTTCAATGGTGCGTCGGTGTTGACGGTTGCATCATCTTGTAGATTATTTTGGTCTCTTGCATCACGGTTTGTTTGTTGCTCAGTCACTTTGGTGTCGTCGTCATCTCGAACTCGCTTTCGGCCTCTCTTGGACTCGCTTTCAGAGGCAGCCTGGGCAGGCAAATGCAGAGTTGGTAATGCTCCAGGTTTGAATCTTATTTGGCTGTAAGGTACTGGTAGTCCAAGCAGTTTGTATTTCAAGTGTCTTTCGAAAGCTGAGGATTCAAAATGTTTAGTGCAGATCCTTGCTGTTGGTGAAATAATACAGCCTTTTTTCCCACTTAGATTACTCCATTTTGACCGCAGTGTTTCATCTTTGGGAAATTTATGGAATGTTATGTTACTTCCTTTGATAAATATCGACTTGCATCCAGCAACTTGACAATACATAGGCATTTTGTTTAGTTAAAATAGAAGAGCTACACTTTCACACAGCATTATACAGTAGTTATAGCATCACGGTATGAAGTCAAAGAAAACGGAGGATAGTGCTGGCTCGGCTGCTCCTTTGAGAATGAAGTGTATTAGTCCATGAGCCAAGACCCGAATTTTGGGATATCGGTACCACCCGGGGTGACTAATTCTCTTAGGTGTTTTTAGCTTGCTACATGTCTCTAGTTTATGTTTTGATATGATAGCCCTTGCACATTGGTAGCTTAATGGTCGTTATCACTTCTTGAATAGACATACCCTACCGAAAATTCCGAAATTTTTTAAAATGTCAAATTTGGGGACAGGAATGCCTAAATGTCAACAAAATGCATATAGTAATTGTCACATTTAATACAAGTCCTGTAAATACACACTAAGCATGCCATGGGCTTGTACATACTATTATGGCAAATTACTACTCCTAAATATCATCTACATCAGACTCGGAATCTGACTGTTGTGCCACCGGCTCTTCTTCAATAGCCGTGTTCTGACATGTCTGTAACCTGCACATGTCCGTGCATTTTAGACCATTGCTGAGGCAAGTACACTTAGGGAGTTCGCATGACCGCACACACTTGCAAGACAGTAGCTGCATAACAGCATCTGGTGCTGGTGAGCCTCGCATCCAGTTGACGGCAAGCTTACCGTCCTCATCTGTCATCCAACCGCAGTCTGTTGGGTTCGCAACAAATGGCTGGCTCTGAAGACTTCTCCTCCAGATCGCAGCCTGGTAGTTTGCACGCAGTGCATGCATGAAGAGGCAGTCCTCACAAGGAGGGAGTTGACTTGACTCTACCTCTCCACGTCTTGCACAGAACAGCTCATACCGAAGCTTGTTTACCTTAGTTGTGTGGGTAGATGGTAGGTACATGTGGCAGGTGATTTCCTGTAGCTTCTCAAAGAGTTCAGGAGACACTTCCCATGAGCGTCCAAGTTCGTGAAAAGCATCCTGGTATGTCTTGTCCATCTTCACCTGCTTGAGTGTCGTCATCTTCCCTCGGCCAGCGAATGCACTGACGGTATCACAGCCTGTAAAGGCATGCATACCAATCAATGAATCACACACGCTGCCTCCCAGTGTGCGGCTCAGTGTGGTGATATCCAGGAATCTTGTCCGGTTCTTCGTCCCGCACTTCTGGAACAGATGGGATGGGATCTTGTGGCACATGCCAAGACACAACACCATGACGTCTGTATCTTCTGCAGTGATGATGACAGACTTGTTCCCAGATTCTGCTGCATGAAGTGCATGGAGAAGAAGGCGTGTGTCTGCTTCTTCTTGAGTTGACTTAAGCTCAGGAGCCTCTTCCCACTGCTCTTTGGTGATCTTGAAGCAGCGCTGCTCACATGTGACATACAGCTCCTTGTCCTTGAGCTTCTCCCTGTGCTGTGGTGCCTTCCATTCTTCTACCAAGAACTTGATAAGACTTGCCTTGTTGGAGGAACTACCGAGTAACTTTCTCCACTGCTGGATGTTGTGCCCAGGTTGAATGTTCTTGAAATGAATTCCTGTGCCTGCACTTCTTTTGGCTCGTTCTGCATCCTTGATGGATGTCTCCTTGTAGATATCAAACACAACATCAATGCGCCTGCTCTTAGCACCTTCATGAACAGCGTGACTCAGTGCTGTACCTGCAAGCTGTGAAAAAGTTTTGTCGTTTCCCTTCAGTTTGTGGACCAGGCTCATCCCATCAATTATGGTAGCAGAGGGCTCGGGTATCACTTCTGCAGGAGAAACATTCCTCTCTAACTCCTTTGCTAGGGCAGCCTTGTTGGTCTTGCGGAGAGACCCATCACCGCTGGCAAGTGCCCAAGGCAAAGGCCCAAGGGGATGAGCCAAGACATCACTCATTTTGAGCTTTCTGTTCTCGGCAACAAGGATCATCTGGCCAAATAGGTTCCTGTCAGCCTTTAAGATAGCCTCCTTGGCATGGTCTTGTGAGCGTGGCTTCATTCTGATGTTAGTGAACGTTCTCAGTTTCGTCTTCGTCATCGTGTCATGAAACTGTATAGTTGGCGTATCGATCTCCAGGCGCTCTTCCTTGAAGGCTTGATATGCATCCTCTCCTATTCTGTAGGCCCCTAGAAGGTCTTTGACAACTTCTGGTGGTGCCATAGTCGCAGTTGACAAACTGACAAGATCTTCTTGCTCTGCGTTGAAGGGGTTCAACCAGCTGGTCTCCATCAGTTGAACTAAAGATTGGACATCGGCCTCATCTCTTCTAATCCTGGCCATCTGTAGGTCTGGGTGGCTGAAGTCAGTATACTTTTGGCCTACTACCATAGTCCTGAGCTGCCTTAAGTACCTGCTGCGATACTCCGATGTCAGGTAGTACCTGGCGACAGCTCCGCCTTTCAGGCTGAAGCCTTTTGTGCCCCCTGGTGTCTGGGTGTCTTTGTTGATAGTCTCTTCGATTGTCTGGTCCACAGGGATCCGTCCAAAGGGATTCTTGCTACCGATCTGGACCGAAAAGCCACCTTGCATGAAGTGTTCATGGACCTCTGGGTGTTCAATGGGCAGTCGAGACATCAAGGCATAGTAGTAGGTTAGGAACCGGGCATAGTTCACTTTGTCATAGGCAAAACACCACGGTATCATCTGTCGGATTGCTCCTAGGTGGAGCATCCAGTTGCCTTCTCTGGAGGCTCGAATTAAGTCCAGCATGATCTCAACCATGTCCAGGTATGACATCCAGAATGCTGAGAGGTTGTGTTCATCTCTGAGGGTCTCAAGATAAACTTGGAAAAGCTTCATGATATGTGTGCATGATTCACTCTCCATCAGCTCTTGAAAGAGTCCCTGAGACACATTGCTGTGAAAGCTGTTGATGTCCTTCAGTGTTTCATCTAGATGGTGTATGTCCCTTGAATGGTTTTCTTCTAGCCATGAAAGGAAGCCTTTCCATGCAAGCCTCATCAGTGCTTCATACACGAGCTTGTGTAGTCTCACTGCTCTGTTGTACCTCTTGCCGTTCATCACTCCTGACACTGATCCTTCTGCGATGATACCTGATTCCACACACAGATCTCTAAGACCTGCATCTTGAAACCTCTTTCCTATGGTGGAGATGAGATTACAGATTGTGTGGAAGACGCCCATCCTGATGATAATGTTCTTGAACTTCTCTTGTTTCCAGATAACTTCGGCAGCTTTGGCATAGAGTGCTTGATCAAACACGCACACAATCTTGTTAAGCTGTAAGGACTGCATGATAGCATGCGTTTGTTCCAAGATTTCATTAACGGTGGACATTTCTGTTGCGGGAGCATTGATAGTGGGCAGGTAGCTTACAGTGTCCTGAACCACTGCAATGTCTCTGCGCATTTTGATGTTGAACCCAGTCCAACTGCTGATGGACTGGTCCTCATGGTCTGACATTCGAGTAAGAAGCCAGATATGGTTCTTTGTCTTTGAATCCTGGACTTCCTTGGTAGTGTCGACATACGCAGTCTCAATCCTAGGTGGCCCTGCCCGCCGCCCAACATTGTATATTGGCAGCATTGATGATGTCTGAGTGATGCTTCTTATCTTGGACTTGGTAATCTCTGGCAGGACTTTCTCTGGCACAGAGCCTGCAACCTTGGACTGGACAGCAATGCCATTGACTCTATGAGAAGTACCTGCTCCACTTAGGGTCTCTTCAAGTCGGTCAATGTTATCCCAGGCCAGGGTTGTGAACACACCAGGGTAGATGTTTGCTGGCAGTGGAATGTCATCCTTTGAGCATTCCAGCTTCTGGATACAAAGGGCTGTATCGATCTTCTCAAACATTGAGTAAGACACACAGTGACCAAGACGATTCAGAGTTCGGATCAGTTCTGTGTTTCCTGTCAAAGACTTTACAGCATTGGTCAGCAGTACGTGCTTGGGTGGTTTTGTCTTGCCACTGGTAACAGCAAAGACCAAGTCACTGCCAAAGGAAGTGGCAAGACGTTGAGCTCTTTCAGAGGGAGTTTCACACTCACACTCTCCTGTCAGCAGGGTGTGCAGGAATTGAGTGACTGCTGCAGGAATGACATTCTGATCTGTATCGGGAGGCCATGGCTGACTCACATCTTGTTTATTGATCTCATTCCTCAGCTGCATTCCTGCTTTGGTTAAGACATCTTCAGAGTTAGCTGCTCTTGCTTCTTGCAGGTCTTTTGCCATTTTGTGTGCTTGCCGGGCAAGGTCGTCCATTGAGAGGCTGCGTGGATAGATTAGAAGCTTTCCTTTCTCATCTGGGACAAAGCGTAGTGATTCTCCAAACTCGGTTTCAATCTTTCGGCGAACATGTTTCTTTGTCGCTGGTTTCAGTTGGATAATACCACGGGACATCATGGATCTCTCAAGCCTAGATGTGAGGTTTGTCATAGGCAGTACCTCTGGGTTGGGGAATAATTTGGTCCTTATATACAAGCAGAGTTCCTCGAGGGCTTCTGTCTCAACCTCTTCGTAGCGTGCTTCCTCGCTTTCTTCCTGATTTTCACCTGCACCCGACCTGGCGGCCGCTGGGAAATCATCTTTTGTGAAGAGTTTGTAGCACGACTTGTGGTAGTGACCCTCTGCAGCAACAAGGTCTCTGCTAACTAAACCAAGGATTCTCTGGTTGAGTTTCCTTATTGCTGCTCTGCGAATCTTCTCATCTGCTCGTAGCTCAACACACTGTATGAGTGGCTCCCTTGTCTTTGTTGTTTTTATGTACTTGCTTGACTTCTCGCAGAAGATACATCCTTTGGCATACACCCTGCTAGTACTAGGGGCATCCCTTGATGCCCTCCTCCTGGGGTCGACGCTTGCTGATTCTATCTTGACACCCTTGGCAAGGATAGAATCCAGTGACTTCTTCATTGTAAAGAGACTACGACATTTACGGTGATAATGTATGTGTGGTATTCCTCCTTCTTCAAGGCCCTTGGCTGCTTCCAGGACTGGATCATGCTGCCTGATTTCTGCAGCCCTGAGCAATGTGTTCCAGGAGTCCAAATCCTGTGGTGACACCAGAGCATCGCTGTCATCATCAGAGCAGTGGATGATACAGTCGATCCGTGCTCTCTTCCTCGCAGATGGTTCCATCCTGCCGTCAAACAGTCGACACACACCTGCAAAAAATATCACCATTAAACCATGAACAAACAAACACATTACATGGAAACCACTCTACATATGTTTGCTCCTTCCAATAATAAATTATCCCCAAAATATAACCAAAAATCCCCAAATATGAAATAAACCCCTAAATATGGAGAAACTTGAAATACACATCGGAATAATTCTTGTAGAGAATCAAATAAGCTACAAGAGCTGTTAGAATATATTTTTCAATGTTCCCCATATTTAAGGATTTATTCTAGATTTAGAGGAAAATACCCAAAATATAGAGTATATTCCGAAATATGAGGAAATTTGAAAAATACCTAGGAACAACTCTGGTAGAGAATATAATTCTACATAGGTGTTCAAAGTTTCGCGATGATTGTGTGATGGATTTTAAAGAAAATGAGGAAAACGCCGAGCGTCACGCTAAAAATCTTTATTTTTGGGTAGCGCCCCTATTGCATCAAAAAAATTAGACTAAGCTACCAGTGCGAGAAGGCTATCATATCTTAATGTACTTACAGTCACTCTATAAACATTTTAGTACCATTCGTGTTTAGTCACCCCAGGTGGTACCGATATCTGGCCTGGCTCATGGACTATATACAGTCGAGTGACCTCTGACCCTTCCTTCCTTGTAACGTCATGCGCGAGCGGGTACGAGTTTGAGTGACCCCATGCTCCAACCTGTTGTATCTCTTAACCTTGCACCAGGCGACCCTTTGACGTCACCGGTCCCAGGCGCGCTCTTTCCTTCTCCTTCTAGCTTTCTCTCTCGCTTTCAATTAGTTCATTCTCTCTCTCTCTCCCCCGCGCGCGCTCTCTCTCTCCACCAAAACTGATTAATGACCCCTCTGTGTGTGTGTGTGTGTGTGTGTGTGTGTGTGTGTGTGTGTGTGTGTGTGTTGATGAATGTGAAGCCTAAGCGCATTTGTGTTTGAATATTTTATATATTTATGGTTGTTTGCATGTGTGTTTAACTTCTTATTGCCATCACATATTATCTCTAAAAAAGTGTCTATCTATTCAACTAATATACAGTATATACACCTGTATATATATATATATATATACTGTATACCCGGTATATATATATATATATATATACTGTATACCCGGTATATATATATATATATATATATATATATATATATATATACTGTATATACTGTATACCCGGTGTATATATATATTTTTTTTTTCAATCTTGCACATTGTAGGCAAATGTGCAATTCAATTGTGCATTATTAAAGCGGTTAAAAAGGATGAGTAAACAAGGGTAGTAATAAAAGTGTAATAACATTTGGATATAAACAGTATATTATTTAAGTTAACGAGAAGTATATGGGGACAATAATAATGTCTCTTACAATAATTCAGAGAGGATTGTGAATGTATACTGTATTAGCAACGCAATAACTGTTTTACTAAACTACTTTAAGCATTTTGTTACATTGCTTACGTGCTGAATATACAGGGTGTTCCAGTAATGCTTTTCATAAATTATATGGTGGACTCATCAGACAAAAATAAGAATACATTATTCTATGAACATGAGGTTGAGTATTTATAATAACGGAGTTATTACACGATTTAGGTTAACGATAGATACAATGCCATTCAGTCCAAGGGGTAATGTTGCCATTTTAGTGGATTATATCCATTTGGCCTTCGCTATCGCTTGCTAGCCTCAAGATAGTGAGCAGTAGCGGTCTGACTTTTCGGTAGAAAAATATGTCCGGCTTAGCCGGATTTGATTTTTCTACCGAAAAAATTAGCTCGCTACTGCTCGCTAGCCTGAAGAGAGAACGCCGATTGGATACAAAACTATCTTGAGGCTAGCAAGCGATAGCGAAGGCCAAATGGATATAATCCACTAAAATGGCAACATTACCCCTTGGACTGAATGGCATTGTATCTATCGTTAACTTAAATCGTGTAATAACTCCGTTATTATAAATACTCAACCTCATGTTCATAGAATAATGTATTCTTATTTTTGTCTGATGAGTCCACCATATAATTTATGAAAAGCATTACTGGAACACCCTGTATATTTATATTCAATATATATATATGTGTATGTAAAAAAAAAAGGACATGCATGGGTAAATGTGCGTGTGTATACAGTAGACTCGTCTGTGTGCGTGTTTCTATTCTTATGTGCGTCTTCTTGTGTGTAAATATGGTTTGTTAGTATGCTTAAGCATGTATGTAAATGTGCTTAACAATGTGTAAGTGTATATAGCCTATCTCTTGTGTATGTGGAAGTGTAAGATTGTGTGTTCTTGTGTGGAAGTGGGACGTGTGCATGCTGATACATGTGCATATCTACTGTATGTGTGTATATGTTTTAATACGTACGGTATACATTTGCATAAATAAAATATACATTTTGATAATAAAGAAATGCGTCATCGAATCCTAAATGGATTAATAAATGGTTAAAAAAAATCGTATGAGGGATTATTGTGCTTTTTTATTATTATTTTTGTATATTATATTTATTTATTTAGTGTTTAACTTTCTTGATTATTGTATTTATTTATTTAGAAAGTGCCTATAACTTTCTTGATTATTGTATTTACTTATTTAGAAACTATTCTTAGCTTATTTAATTATTGTTTTGATTTAGTTTGTTTTCAATTTTAATGTAACTAAAAGTTTAAAAACATTCACATTCCTCACTGAAGTATGATAATCCTAACGATAACATAACAGAAAAGTAATTATAGAATAAGCTCCTTTTATTATAACAAATCATTCCATATAATTATAATCACACATAAAATAACTATATATAATAACTAATACATAAATGGATCACAGCAAATCAACTGAAATAACTATATTTCAGTAATTAGCGAATGCCTAATTCTCGTAGATGCAACATAAAAATGGGATTCTTCCGGGAAGGAGTTTTAATCGGAAAATGCTTATTTTCGGGATTATTAGCGATACTGACCGCCACAGCATTTCAGAAAGACACCTTTCTTGAAAAATATATAAATGTGGTGGGTTTCTTGCTATCACGTGCTTGTTGTGTAGTAATAAACTGGGAAGTCCTGGCCTTCCAGCTACTGGCAGCTCGTTCCCGGACCTCATTCGCCACCATTTGGACTGGTTTGGGGAAGGCGGTTTTTGGTGCGACTGTATTTCGCACGCTGAAGCTGCTACCTGGCTTGCTGTTTAGCTTGCAAGACGGGTTAGTCAGATCAAATGCGAACCTATTCTTAGAGATGGTTTTCAACAACCGCTGCCTCAGAGACATTGTAGCGGGGTTAGTCTTGCCTTGGCCGGGACGATAATTATTAGTTTTTGGCAGAGTTTTTCTCAAAGGTTTGGGTTCGATAATTTTAACGAGGCCCCGGGACACCTGTGTCTGCGGACGAGGCACTTTAATCACTTCCAGTTTTTGCTTCTTGGCAAAGTTCTTCATCATTATATCCTTCTGGTAACACCTTTCATTATATTTAGCATGGAAACCGTCCCACGGCCGCTTGACTCCACGGTCAGTCATTTTGTGTTATTTTTATGACGAAACCTTAAGCTTTGTCGTAAATATAGTTATTTGTTAGTAGTCTTGGCAAATCCAACGTCAAGGCTATTAACCTAATTGCAATGACGACTTGTCTATTTTGACTGCTATGTCGTCATTCCAACCGCGGTTAAAAAGAAAACGTCTAGAGTCTACTCCTTATCTTGCTCTAGGAGACGTTGTACATTAACCAAAACTACCACCGAAGGTGAAAAAAGCATAGAAGAGAAGAAAAAGGGGTTTACCTTAGTTACCGCTTAAGGCCCATCCCGTGTTCCGTCATGTGCAGATCCCTGTCGAACGTGCGCATGAGCGACCCTCTCTTGTTATCATTTTTTCACGCGCTCCATTGAATGAAGTCGCTTTTGTTGTGCTCCTTTAATTCACCCTGTTTAGGTTCGTTTCGGCTTTTCTGGCCTTCTTTTTTGTTAGACAGATGTTACGTGATCTAGGGCACACGTAAATGGGCTCCTAAGTGTGTATAATGGAGACGCGTGTGGAAATAGCTACCGAAGGTACGGGGGCGCTTGGCGTTCCCCGTCTATGTTTTTTCATTCTTTCTCTTTTCATATTCTTTTTTCCTGTTCGTCTGGGCATAGTTTAGCTTTTAGCTTCAATTAGCCTAGCTTGTTTATCATTCAGGATTTGCTATGCCCCTATGAGTTTTCATTTTTTCATAGCCTAGGTGTACAGTTGGTTCACAATCTGAGTTTTCGTGGTGGCGGTGCTGTTTGTAGAGTTTGTGTCGGCCGCATAACTAGCGTTATTCCCGAGTCCCCCCTTTCGAGCCTTCACTGTGTCTCAAGGGCCTGGGCGCTTAGTGGTTCGTGATACCCAGGGGTACCCCATGGGGGCCTCTCCCTCACTCCACAGGGTTTTTCGCCCCTGACACATTCTCTACTCGCGGCTAGGCCACCCTTTTTCTCACCAGTTTCATTACTGGTTTTTTGTGTTCCCTTCCTGTTTTCACCTCCATCCTTTCATACCTTTTGCCCAATCTTGGGGTACCCCAGGGGGGCCCCTGTTTGTGCCAAACCACCCAACCTGCCACTTCTCCTCATGGGCTTTGCTCTATCTCTGTGGGTTGGGTGGTTCCCAGGGGATGTGCCTCCTCTCCCCTGGTGTGTCTTCCTTGCCTCTCCCTTGACCGGTCGAGTCAGGATATTATCAAGGAAGACACTGCTCAGCTTGATGGTCATCGTCGCTTGGAGTTCATAAGGAGTTGACGCTTGTTTGCGGGCCTTTTTTGGTTTTCCTAGACGCTCCTCTCGCTTTTTCGGCACCGGACCATTTCGGCCGGTCCCGCAAATTTGCGGTGTGCTCGATTCGGTCCTCTGGGACATTTCGGCTCCCCGCAAATTTGCGGAGATCGCTGGGGGGTCGCGTGGCGATGTGGGTGGTTTGTGTCGGTACGGATCTACCTCCATTGGCCCGCAAATTTGCGGTTATAGTTGGCTTTCACTGTTGACCTTTTTTATGTCATATTGTTGCCTGATACTATATTGGTGTATGCACTTTTCTGGTGTTATAGGCCCTGCATGTAAGATGTTGAGTGGTGGTTAACACTTTCTCCATCTTTGCAGGTTCTGCTGGTGCTCTTCCGCCTCGGCCGCCCTCCTCACCTACCTCTGTGCTCCCAGTTTAGGGTGAGTACGGATTCCTGTTTGCATGTGTGTTCCTGTTTCCCCATGCTCCTTCCCTGGTTCTTCTTGGACATTCTCTCCACTTACACCTTCGACGTGCTGCTTCTGGTGTGTGTTCTTCTCGTGCTGGTCGGCTGCTTTGCTTTCACCTTGGTTGTCGCTCCCCTTGCTTGGTGAGCCACATGTCCTGCTTGCGCCACTCGCTCTTTGTGTCCTCTACGGCCTACCTCCCTGCTCTGTGTGGCCCGTGTCTGGCCCTGGTGGTTGTGCTGCTCCATGGCCCTGGTTCCTCGGCGGCGGCTGTGGCCTCTGCTTCCCTTCCGTCGGTGTGGCCGATGGTCTTCCGCCACATTGGGCCTGTGGGCCGCCGTTCCCCGGCCTTTGTTGCCGCCCGGTTCCGCGTCACCCTGGGTATCCCTGCCCGACTGACGGCCGTTCCACACAGCCCGTAGCCTCGTAGGTGGAGCTCTCGTCTCACACACGAGGGGTCGGGGGTTCATTCCCTGACCGGGCGGTGGCGAATTGGGCTTGTCTCCTTTCATGTGTTAGCCTCAGTTCACCTTGCTGTAAATAGGTCCCTGGGATACGTGGACGACGTTGTGACGTCCCATCTGGGGTTGGCACAAATGGTACACGGCGAGCTGGGTATCATTTGGTTCTCCTACGCTACTGGTCAACCTGAGCCTCCACGCTCTCGCTCGCCTCGCTACTGCCCCTCGTCGTCCTCCTGATCGCCTTGCCGTCGCCCGCCCTCGTCTTGGTTCTCACCCTGAGGCCGGGGTTGGCGGCTCTGCTCCTGTGCGCCCTCCCCTGGCCTCTACGGATAGGGGCTCTCCTCCCTTCCGCCCGCTTTCCTAGCCCGGACGACTTCCTCTTCCGTTGTCCTCTCCGCGCGCGGTTGTTCGTGCTGTCGCTGGCCCTCTGCTCCCTCCTACACTGTCCAGGAGGGTCCGCCTGGGTGTCGTTGCTTCTCCTACTTCACCTGCTTCAGTGCCTCTTCTTCCTTCCCAGTCTCGTCCCACGGTGGTGGTCCCTCCCTCCTCCGCCTCGGTGTCGGGCCGCCCTGTTCTCTCAGCCCCGGGGGTCCTTGCTCTGTTTCCCCCCGCGGCTCCTTCTGGCCTCCTTTCACCCGGCCATCCTTCCCCCTCCCGTCGTCCTGCTCCTCCTCCTTCTTCTCTTCCTGCCCTTCACTTCCCGTCTCGCCTGGGGGGTACCCCTCCTCTTGCCTCGGTGGGGTTTCGGGGTCCCCCTTTCTCGGGAGCTGTCGTGTCGCTGGAAGAGGGGGATGGTGCTGTTTCCCCCTCGGCCGTTCGTGATCGGGGACGGGTCCCTCTACGGCGCCACGGCCGTCGTCGCTCGCCTTCCTTGGGCCGCGACGCTGCTGGTTCGTGTCGTGGGTCTCGCTCCCGCTCACGCTTGCCCCTGCGGGCCGACCATTCTGGGGGAGGGGGGGGGGGGGTTCGCCTCTCTTGGTTCGTTTGTCGGCTCTGCAGGGCTGGGTTGTGTCACGCTTCGTCGGGTGCTTGGAGTCGATGGTAGCCTCCCTCTTCTCGCGCTTCTTGACGGTGTCTCGCCCTCGGCGCCTCACCCTCCCTACCCCTGCTACGGTCCCCCTCCCTTCTGCAGGCCTACGCTCTGGTCACCCACCGGCCATACCACGTTGCATGCTCCGCTTCTCGTCCGATCAGCGTCGTTCAGCAACGTAGGGTCTGGTTTGTACTTGGCTGGGTGACCGCCTGGGGACACCAGATGCTGTTGGCATCCTCAGCCTTCTGCCGCCCTGCCGTCCTTCCGGCTGTTCAGTCCCTGGCTGTGTTGACGGGTCTGTCCTCCTATGGGTCAGGTTTGTGCGACGCCGGTACGCCTGGCTTCGCCGTCTTGCTCGGTCTCCCTCTCCCATTGGAGGCCTGGTTTGCTGAGGCCTTCGCCTTCACACCGTTCCGTCGACGGCTCTCCTTCGGTCCCTTCCCCGGGGTCGTTCCTGCTTTTGCCTCCTCTTGTGTCTGTCGGCGGGTTGGCCGGCACGTTCTGGTCCTGGATGGGCTTGCCCGTTCTTGACCTTTGTTCTATTGCTACCCTGTTCTTCTCTCACCCGGATCAGGCCTCTGTCGCCACGGTTTTTCCCTTGCGACAGAGGGTGACGGACTTATTGTCTTGTCTTTCGGTTCCCTCCGGCCGTCTGTTCCCCGCCTGCGGCTTTTCGGGGCGTCTGCACCAGGCGCTCTTCGCGAGGGTTTGGTCCACCTTCGGCTCGCGGTGTCTTTGGTTCCCGAGCTGAAGGCGGTTTTGTGCACGGCGACTCGGCGACGCCCGACAGTGCGGTCCTCGTTCTGCCGGCGGGCCCCCTTGGATATTCGTCGGGGTTTGTTGTACTCTGCGCTATATACCTCGGGATTGTTTCAGCTGGTTGCTTGGGTTTGCTCGCTTCTCTGTCGGCGGCCCCTGCTTCCGACACGCGAAGACGCGCTGTGTCGTTGCGGTCCCTGCTTACGTCACGCACCGACGCGCTGTGTCGCACGCGGGGTCTTCTCGGTCCCGTCATTCTGCCGGTTCTCTTCGGGGTGCTGTTGCCAGTGCTGCCGCCTTGCGCGGCCGCAGGACTCGGCCGTTGCAGGCCAGTGCGTCGCTTCCGCCTCGCCCTTCTGTTCTTGCCCCTTTCATCCCCGCTGTGTCGGGGCTGGCCGGCCTTCCCCTTCCGGCCGCCCTTCGACGTGGTCTGCCCCGCGCCGGCATGGGGTTGGGGTGACCCGCCCTTTTCGCCGGGGTTGGGGGGGGGGGGGGGGTAGAGGTCAACTTGGCGCTCGTGCCCGCACGGCCCGTAACGAGGGCACCTCTGCGTCAACACAATGTGTAGTTCTCTGGGTCGGCCTCCTTGTTCTCCTTCTCGCCTGGCCGACCGGGTCGCTCCCCTCCTCTCGGGTGCTCCCTCGGGTTGTTTTCGCCCTTGCGTCCCTCGATTGCCGTGAGGGACGTTGGGGGCGGCGGGTTGCGCGGTGGGGTCTCACCTGGTGGTGGACATCTCGACCCCCTTTCCGCTCTTGTCACCGACGCCGGCCCGTCTCTTCAGTGGTGGCCCACGTGCTCACTTCCATGCCCGAGCTGGGTGGCGTCGTGGGAGTTGGCCGCCGGTCACCCGGTTTTCCTCTCCCGTGTCTTTCTGGTCCCGTCGACGGACTGCGACGCGTTGCGCCCGATGGTGGTTCTGTCGGCCTTCCACGGGCGCGTCGTGCACACACGGTTTCGGATGCTGCCGGTACCCCTGGTCCGCCTGGCCCTGTGCCCTCTGTCGTGGGTTGTGTTGCTGGCCCTCCAGGATGCGTCTTGGCTCGTAACTCTCCATCCTCGCTTCCAGCGATTCTTGGCCGTTCGGACTTCCGGTCGTGTGTTCCTGTTCGCCGGCCTTCCCTTCGGTCTCTGCATCGCTCCGCGGATCTTCTCCGCACATGTGGGGCAGGCTCTGGGTCCTCTCCTCAGGAGCGGGCTCCAGATCCTGTTTTCCTTGGCCGGTTGGTTGGTCGTTTCCGTTGCCCTAGGCCTGTGCATTGGCGACGCCCTCCCAGTCGTTCGCCACGTCGCGCGGTCAGGGTTCCCCTTTGCTGTTCCCGATTCACGCTTGACCCCGTCGCGTGTCGTGCCACGGGTCGGTCTCGCAGGGGTTTTGTCCGGCGCTACGGTGGCCCGGGGTCTGCCGGCCGCGGTGCACCTTCGGTGGGAGGTCTTCGCGGTGTTGCGCTCGGTCTCCCTCCTGGGGTTGGCTCTGGGACTCGTTCGTGGGTTCGCTGCTTTGGGCCGCTCTGCCCCTTCCCTTAGGGGGCCTCTGGCTCCTTCGCCTCCTCCTCATGGGCCCCGCGGTGTTTCCGTTGCCCCTATGGATCGGCTCCTGCCGCTCCTGCCGCTCCTGCGTCCCGTTCGCAGACGCTTCGGTCGCTGGGTTGCTCAGGGCTCGCTCTCTGCGGCTGTGCCCTGCTCCGCCCCCCCCGCCGACGGTCTGGGTAGCCACAGATACGTCGAGCGAGGTTGGGTGGGTTTCCCGATCGAACCTGGGACGTCCGCTTCCCGGCAGATGGGTGGGTCTCCCTCCACTTACCCATCTATGCCCTCGGACTGTTGGTTCCTCTGTTCTTCCTGCGGGTCCACGCGCTGGCCCTTCGGGGTAAGTCGGTGGCCTTCGGGTTAGACACTCAGACAGGCTGTCCCCTGTTTCCTTCTGCGGGGGTCCTCCAGGTCGTTGACTCTATTGGGGGTCTCGGTGGAGTTGTTCTTCCTCGCGGACCGACACCCCTTCTCCTTGCGTGCCTCCTCCCTGCCCGGGCCTGCCACCCTGTGGGCGGCCGCCCTGTCGAGAGGGCAGGGCGTTCTTGTAGAATGGGCTTTGCAACGGACTGTGTTCACCGACCTCGCGGCTTCCTGCGGTGTTCCGGAGGTCGCCTTGTTCGCATCGGGGGTGTCGCGCCTGTTGCCTTTGGTCCTCTCCCTCCGGCCTCGCGCTCCGGGGGGGGTCCGGACGCTTTCATGGTAGCCTGGTACAGGTGGCGGTCTATATACATTTTTCCGCCACCTGACGCGCTGTTGGTGTGCCCTGCCCTCGCGAGGCTGCGGCTGTCCCACGGCTGCGTCTGGCTCCTCGCGCCTCTGTGGCCGGCACGGGCTTGGTCCGCCCGGTTGCCGTGGTGGTGCCCGAGTCCGGTCCCTCTACCTGTCTCCGGCTTCCACTTGGGCTAGGTTGGGGTCCTGCGGACCTCGTTGGCCTTCGCATCGTGCTTGTTCATGAGGCACGGTGGCTCCCGGTCCCCGGCCGGGCCCTGACTGGCTTCCTGCAGCGTTCCTGGCCGTCTTCTCCTTGGGGGACTTACGGGTCCCTCTGGAGGTCTTTACTGGGTGGCTCCAGGCCACTCGCCTGCCGGTTGGCTCTCCTTCCCTCGTCCTACGCTCCTTGTTTCTCCTCTTCCGTACGCGTCCCTTTCGAGTCGACGCTATACGTACCCGCTTGTCTGCCGTCCGGGGGATCTATGGGTCCGTCGCTGGGCTGGTCGTTCCGCCACAGGAGCTGGATTCCTTCCTGCCGGCTGCCTTCCGGGATCGACCTCCTCCGCGCCAGGTCCCTCCGCAGTGGGATCTGGGGCGGGCTCTGGTCCTTCTGGCTTCGCCCACGTCTGCAAGGGCCGCTACGCCGGTTCCGTTGCTCGGGCGTCCGCTCTTCCTTGTCGCTCTGGCCGCTGGGGTTCGGGTGTCTGCCCTAGCGCCATTGTCCCGGCCCCGGGACTGCGTGCGATTCTCCCCGTCCTTGCATGGCGTCTCGTTCGCCTCCTCCCCTCCTTTTGTTACCACGCTTGGGAGGGCGGCCCCCGCTTTCCGGCCTTCGCCGTCCAGGCTTTCCGGCTTGGGCATCCTCGCCATGTGTTGTGCCCGGTGTCTGCCTTGCACTCCTCTGTTGCGTCTGTGGCGCGCTTCGGGTCCTGCTGTGTGGGTGTCTCCTCGGACAGGTGGGAGGCTCTCGCAGGTGCTGATGGGCCGCCGCGTTTGTCGGACCGTTCGTGCCCGTCGCCCTGTTTGTTGGGGGTCTGCGCACGA
Organism: Lithodes maja; assembly: GCA_037953745.1. Classification (NCBI taxonomy): domain Eukaryota; kingdom Metazoa; phylum Arthropoda; class Malacostraca; order Decapoda; family Lithodidae; genus Lithodes; species Lithodes maja. The sequence goes on from JBAKBP010002286.1 coordinate 177,714, forward strand.
TGTCAGATCCTTTGCTGCCTCCTTCCGGTTCCTGCCACGTCGATCCTTACCTGCCATCGCCTCAGCGGTTTTGTGGGTCTTCTTTCAATTCCTTCATCTCCTCCTACCTCTCCGTGTCCGGTGTTCGACCCCCTCGGCTGGTGATTGCTCTCGGGGGTCGTGTTTCCTGGTGCTCTGGCGAAGATCCCTGGTCTTCCCCCCTGTCCCTCGTTCTTTTCCTTTGTTTTATATGCCAAAGGGGGGGGGGGGGTACGGGTTTGCAACACTGGATTGCAAGTTTGGGATTATGTATTGTTCCAGTACATAAGTGTTTTTGCCACATTGAAAATTGTGTTTTGTTCTTGTGTTCAGTGTTTTTGTTGGTTTTTGAAGAAAAGGGATTTTGGGTACAGTACCTTTTTGGTTTCAGACAAGTCTATGTTTTTGCATTACTATGAATGACGGGCATGTGTTAAACTGTTCTTTTTAGCTACTCCTCAGTTTTTCACTCTTTTATTAGACTCTCTTGTTTAAATTGTGTCTTTGTCATTCATACTTTTGTTTTATGCATTGGTTTTTTTGGTAGGTTGGGCTTGGATGTCTCCTCCTATTTGTTATGCAGCCTTGACGTTGGATTTGCCAAGACTACTAACAAATTGGGAGGTTTGACGTACCTCCCAACCTACCAAATAGGAAAACCTACTATTTGGTAGTAGTCTTGGAAAATCCAACGTACATAATACCCTCCCTCACGCCGGACCCCTGCCCATCCGCGTTCTTCTGCTGACGTGAGATGTGATAACAAGAGAGGGTCGCTCATGCGCACGTTCGACAGGGATCTGCACATGACGGAACACGGGATGGGCCTTAAGCGGTAACTAAGGTAAACCCCTTTTTCTTCTCTTCTATGCTTTTTTCACCTTCGGTGGTAGTTTTGGTTAATGTACAACGTCTCCTAGAGCAAGATAAGGAGTAGACTCTAGACGTTTTCTTTTTAACCGCGGTTGGAATGACGACATAGCAGTCAAAATAGACAAGTCGTCATTGCAATTAGGTTAATAGCCTTGACGTTGGATTTTCCAAGACTACTACCAAATAGTAGGTTTTCCTATTTGGTAGGTTGGGAGGTACGTCAAACCTCCCAATATAAGTACAGTACAGTACTTTCTAATTAATACTCAAGAAGTTCGTAGATAAAAGCTTAACGCGATTTATGGCTTGAAACGTACAAATATCACTATAAAAACTACAGTAAGTACTTGAACGTCTTACCTGAGCAGAAGTTTGAATGAGAATGACGCAGTCATAAACTTAAAATTATCATTTCGCTTCTGGGGAACAGGTTGTGATGGATTTATTTTTATATTATATTAGGATAGTTAATCGAGTGTAGTTTTGAAATAAATCATATTAGCTATGATCAAGAAGATAATAAGATTTTGAACCGATTACAAGTGTTTTATAATTTAAAACAGAATAATTATTGTGAAGTATATATACTTAAGTTTATCATATAATGTCATTTTTCTATATTTCTTGAATCATAGAAAACTACAGTTTATAGGGTAACTTAATTATATTTACGACACACAAACACGCGCGTACCAACATACGAGTATATAGCAACACATATAACACCTTTCTTCAGTGACAACTGTTTAGAGTGTTGGGGCATGTAGAAAAGAAAGGTGAATAAAGAATAGAGTATACTGTATGTGCAGAATCGTGTCGCGTGTTAGCCGGTCTCTGTAACTAGGGTACACTATAGATCGAGATACCCTATAGGCTAGTTTCAAGAGATTGGCCAACCTCCGCCATATTGGTAGCACTGGTGATAGCGACATAGAGTGCCTCCAAAGGGATCTAGATACCTTCCACGAATGGTCAGTAAATGGCAGATGAATTTTAACTTTGACAAATGCAAGCTATTAAAAATAGGAAGACGAATTATTATGTTTCTTACACCAACCAACTTCACATCTAAACTTAATGAATGAAATCAACAAATACATGTGGCACTCCGAGGACTCGAACCGAGGATACTCACATCAAAATTCCGCGCAATATGCATTACGCTATCAAGACAGTTAAAGAAATATGGACAAGCCTAGATGTATTATGCAGTTTCGAATCCTGCATATTAATCTGAGCTTGTACATATATTCCACTATTGCAAAATATAAACTAGCTAATACAGAATTAGAAAACTCAGACTGCGAGAAAGATTTGGGTGTGTTTGTTAGCAACGATTTGAAGCCTAGAAAACAGGGTATAAGCGTTCGTAACAAGCAAACAGGATTCTCGGGTTCATCTCAAGGAGTGTGAGTAACAGAACTGCTGATGTTATCTTAAAACTTTACTTATCATTAGTGAGACCTCATATGGATTAAGCTGTCCAATTTTGGTGTCCTTATTACAGAATGGACATAGATTCGTTGGAGAGAGTACAGCGAAGAACGGCAAAAATTATTCATAATATTAGATATCTACCAAATGAAGAAAGGTTGAACAAATTAGGCTTACATTCGTTAGAAAGATGCAGAGTTAGAGGGTATGATAGAAGTGTTGAAGTGGGTTAATGGGATTAATAAAGGGGACATGAAAAATGTACTGAAGCTCAGTGATAGCGAAAAAACTCGAACAAATGGTTTTAAATAAGATAAGTTTCGTTTCAGAAAAGATATAAGCAAATATTGGTTTGGTAACAGAGTTGTAGACATGTGGTGTAGGCTACCGAGTGATATGGTAGGATCGAGAACGATAGGGAGCTTTAAGATAAAATTAGATAGGCATATGGACGAGATGGGTTGGGCATGAGGGGGGATCTGCCGGTTGTAGGCCAATCGGCGCTCTGCAGATCCCCGTAATCTTGTGTTGATCTCTGACCGTTTTGGTGAGGTCAGTCCTCAGGGTATTAGTGAGTTGGGTTTATAATTAGGACTTGTAATTGGGGTTGGGTGTGATAGGGATCTGCCTTGTGTGGGCCGATCGGCTTTCTGCAGACTCCCGTTTTCTTATGTTCTTATAAATGACTGTGTGCGTTTATGTGAATGTGTAAGTGTTCATGCATATGCGTATATAGGCCTAGGTATGCGTGCACTTGTGTAAGCATGTGTATGCTTAATAGTGTATTTGTGTGCATGTAAGTGTGTGTGTATAAGTGTGTGCTGTGTGTGTGTATATATCAGTCTGTGTGTAGTATACCCCTACAGCAGGTGAGGAAATGGGGGGGGGGAGGGGGGGTAGTGTGTTGCTGTGTGTGTGTATATATCAGTCTGTGTGTAGTATACCCCTACAGCAGGTGAGGAAATGGGGGGGAGGGGGGTATGTGTTGCTGTGTGTGTGTATATATCAGTCTGTGTGTAGTATACCCCTACAGCAGGTGAGGAAATGGGGGGGAGGGGGGTAGTGTGTTGCTGTGTGTGTGTATATATCAGTCTGTGTGTAGTATACCCCTACAGCAGGTGAGGAAATGGGGGGGGAGGGGGGTAGTGTGTTGCTGTGTGTGTGTATATATCAGTCTGTGTGTAGTATACCCCTACAGCAGGTGAGGAAATGGGGGGGGGAGGGGGGTAGTGTGTTGCTGTGTGTGTGTATATATCAGTCTGTGTGTAGTATACCCCTACAGCAGGTGAGGAAATGGGGGGGGAGGGGGGTAGTGTGTTGCTGTGTGTGTGTAAATATCAGTCTGTGTGTAGTATACCCCTACAGCAGGTGAGGAAATGGGGGGGGGGAGGTAGTATCATATTACCAAAATCAAATACAGCATACCGGTTTATATATATATATATATATATATATATATATATATATATATATATCAACAGTAAGGTACTTTACCTGCTACACCTTTCCACACTCTCATTCACTCACTCACAAACACTCATTCACTCTCTCATATACATGCACACTCACTCGCTCACATTCATTCATTCACTCACATATACTCATTCTTACCTGGTAGGCTTCCCAGACCCCAGAGCTAAGTAGTAGGTCAGGGTCCACGGAAGCCATACACTGCTGATGCGCC
>JBAKBP010002287.1:0-5000 GCA_037953745.1 Lithodes maja
ATCCCCCTTTACAATCTCTATTATGAACAATCAACTCTATCAAGACACTGGATAATCTACCAGCACAACCAACCATGACTGTGAGTGTAGCTATTATTACACCAACCACAGGGAACATTATAGCATCTACTATGACCACACTTACGGCTTGACACCTATCACAATAATCGCGAGACCCAAATAATGCGTGTATTTGTGAGCTTCTATCTATCTTCCTTTCTATCTATCTATCTATTTATCTATCAATCTATTAATTTATCTATCTATCTATCCACAGCCAGTGGAATTAGTGCCATAATAGTCAGGTTGGAGCAGAAGTAATTAATGCTCTGGGCTCTCATCTGAAAAAAAAAAAAAAAAAAAATATCGATTCCCCCCCTGCCAGCTACTGGAAGTGTCTCATATCATCTGCTAACATACAGTACATTAAATCTCTGGGCCTCGAAAGAGTTGAGGGCTACTCAAAGCTTTGTCCTTAACCCCTTCAGTACCATGACGTAATTTTCATCCTATTCTGGCTACCATTAGACGATTTTCTTTTAGCTATTAATCGACCTCCATGACTCGAAGGGGGTAAATACGATCTCCATACACCCTCCGAGTAACACAAGTCCTTCTTAATTAAGCTGCACAAAACTAACTAATTTTAGCCAGAATCAACGGTATAAAGGCGTCATAGTGCTGAAGCGGTTAAGTTGAAATATACAGACAACAAAATAAATCCTTCACCACTACTAACTAAACCACAACCACCCCACATACCAGCACACCAGCCACTCTTACCATCTCTCAACAACCCAATTCAACCACCTGCGAGTTTCAGGCTATAAGGAAGTTGGAGCTGTAGACGACGATAGTAAACAGAAATGCAATAATAATGTTGGTTTCTGATGGCTATAGAGTATGTTGAATTGGATCTTATGTATTTATATATGAACTACAACCGTATTTTAGCTGGTAATTCTGCTAACTATCGGTGTCTACAACTCCAACTTCCTTATAAAACGAAACTTGTAAGTGGTCAATTCAACCAGCACCTATTCTGTGAGCACCACACCGTTCGACTGTAGGAGTGGTGTTGGTGATGTTGCTGCAATATAAGTGAAGCTGCCAATACGACTGTAGGAGTGGTGTTGGTGATGTTGCTGCAGTATAGGTGAAGCTGCCAATACGCTCTGGTCGTCATTGGTTCTCGGGTTTAGGGGGGATGTGCGTATTTATTTGCTCATTTATATGTCATTTTACTAATTTTTTAGTTTCCTCCGTAGACCTCCATCAAGCTTATAAAAACACCCGCCGATGACCGTCCTTCAAGATAAATGTGTACATTTTATCGATAGAAAAATTTCCCGGCCGAAGGCCGGTTTCTCTTAAAATACAGGATCTCTATCGCTCGCTAGGAAAAAATCGACACCTAAATTACACGAAAAGTCTCAATATTGACAAAGAAATGGGACGATAGCTCTTAAAATCGCCAAGCTAATGGGGCCCGAACGTCTTAAAATCTGGAAAACTAATGGGGCTAAATATGAGGAAGAAGGGGGACCAGAAAATCATCCCATCTCCCCTTAACAGACTCATATGAAAGTATAAATTAATGTTGCTCCTCTGCAGCCTCTCGTCTCACTCTGGAGTGGCGATATATAGTTTGAATGAACAGTTGGCCAAGTAAGTTCTATTCCCCGTCGTGACCTTATGTTTGAAAGTAAAATGAGTTTGAATAAATTGCGAGTGTGGTTTTTCTTTATTATCAGTTGACTAATAAGATGAGTTAACCACTGCTTAAGAAACGTCACTCGTAAATCAATCCTGCGCCTTATATTTCTATGCATAAGATCACGGGGAGGAACAGATGTGGGCAATTGTACAATCGCCTGCACAATTAATAAACTACATTATGGGGAACTGTCTATCTATTGCCTGACGCCATGATCCCCGAAGGGATGGCCACGAACAAATCGCCCCCATGCACCTCTGTCCCCAGTCAGTCGACGCCCCTCCTTCCAAATTCCTCATCTACTCTTCTCTTACTTTCCTTCACTACTCTCTTCACCACTCTCTTTCTCTCCACGTACCTCGTTCGTTTCTGGGGAACTAGAAGCAGTAATTATTTATTGAGAGAAAACAAGACTCCGCTGAAGGGAATGTTCCAAAATGTGACGTCGGCATTTTAGAATCGTTCAATACAATGTGTAGCACTCATCAACACAAACGACTGGAGAGTCTCTTTTAAAAAATCGTGAACACCTCCCCCCCCCCCCCTAGGTTTTTCCTATATGCAATTATAACTATCTGGGTGTACTTTTTGGATGGAACTTGCTTTTCATTAAATATTATATATAGTTTTGTAGCTGATGTGTAGAAAATTATATTCATAAGTTCGTTTCCAGAGATATACTTCCATAATTAGAAATAGGTGAGTTCCACGTGTTTTTATGAGTGACTGTTCACAAGTCAAGGTAACTCAAACGAAGGCCAAATAATTTAACCCATTGAGGACTATGGGTCGATTTAACATTTAATTCTTACAATCATTAGACGATGTTAGTAAGCTTACGAAAAATCGGTATGACTCATGAGGCATAATTGAGTTCTTGTTAACCCCTTATAATCCAGGTCCTTAAACTGAACAGAAATATCTGCTTTGCTATCCTTGCCTTCCACTTTGTATCAAATTCTATTTTAGCATTAAGTTCAGACTGCCTAGTAGGGACCACAAGGTCTATGCAGTCTGTGTATCTATGTAACTATATGTAACTCTCTCTCTCTCTCTCAGCGTTTGTATATTCCGCTTCCTCACTTAGTTTACTGCCGGAAATACGGATTTTACTAGCTGTATCGAATGGCTTAGTCGACTCACTTCAAGTCACGTGGGAACCAGAATTAAATGAGAGAGAGAGAGAGAGAGAGAGAGAGAGAGAGAGAGAGAGAGAGAGAGAGAGAGAGAGAGAGAGAGAGAGAGCGAGAGAGCGAGAGAGGGAGAGAGAGAGAGAGAGAGAGAGACCGTAATTCGGCCTAAACACTCTCCCCATATACCGAACTGTACATGTATATAACTGTTCTGGACCAATAAGTAGGTTGCAAGCTGGCAGAAATCAACAACTAGGCAACAGATGTGGCTGTGGATCAAGTGATGTTGCAAAGAAGAAGTGTGCAGGACTGGAGGTGATGGGTGCAAAGACTGGAGAGAAAACACACACATACGCATACACATATACGCACACACACAATCTCACACACACATACACACAAATACAGACCAACAGAGGGACAAACACACACTTTTACAGCAACACGGGCAAACAGTCACACACACACACACATACAGACACAAGCCCAAACACATAGCAAATACACATAACAAATACACACACACACACACACACTTCTACTTATAGTAAATCTATCTATCTATCTATATGCTCAGGCCCAATCCCCATTTTGGGGGTAGCCGACTCAAGACAGAGCAAGAACAGGGAACACACTTACTTACTTGTTACTTGTTACTTGGTGTGGAGTTTCTCAGCCGCGTTCCGTCACTAGATGTGACGCTCGTCGCAGCTGCCCTTTAAACCATCTAGCACTTGTAGTCTTGTCTCACAGTGCCATCTTCTAAGTCATAACACTCCCTGAACAAATGTGTTTTTAGTGACTTTTTAAAGGCCTTTATGTTCGCACACCTTTTCACATTAACTGGTAGATTATTATAAAGTCTCGGTGCACTCTTTTCGAAGGCCCTAAATCCAAATTCATGATTGCACCGTGGCTCATTCAATTGATGCAGCACGTTGCCATGTCTCAGCATCATATCAGTGCCAACATTGAAGTCTTCCAATAAGTCTCGCACATATTCCGGCTTTCCAAAGTTCAAAGCTTGATACACTATAACACACAGTTTGAATATGATCCTCGCTTTCACCGGCAGCCAATGCAGGTCAATTAATGCCGGCGTTATACTCGCACGGAATGGTAAACTCTTTATTAATCTTGCTGCTCTATTCATTATAAGTTGTAGTTTTCGTAGCAAGTAATTTGGTAGTCGATAATATAGAGAATTACAATAGTCTAATTTACTAATTACATGATTGTGGATCAACATTTTGGTTGTATTAATATCCAGATATTTTCTCACAAAAGCAATATTCCTCAGATGATAGGCAGAGATTCGCACTGTTTGATTAATCTGGTTTTAAATGACAGTTCACTATCAACCAAAACTCCCAAATCCTTCACCACACTACTCACAGTCATCACACTATCATTGATATTGAGGCTTTGCACGCCCAGTCTCTCAAGGTTCACCCGTCTGCCTACTAATAGGCATTCAGTTTTATTTTCATTTAATTTCAGTTGCTTTGACTCCATCCACTTCCCAATGTCTTTTAGTAAACCACTAATCTTCTCCTCAACATTCACCACGTCACTTAGTGCCAGATAGAATTGGGTGTCATCCGCAAACAGTTTGAATTTCACTCCATGTTTCATTAATATGCTAGATAGTGCAATTGTATATATACAGAATAGAATTGGTCCAAGAACACTCCCTTGAGGGACGCCCCTCTCTGAGAATTTATTACTTATTTGCACACAATAAGTTCTGTTAGTAAGGTAACTTTGAAGGTATTCCAGCGCATTACCATCAATACCAATAGCTTTACAGTCTTCTATTAGTAAGCTATGCACCACTGTATCGAACGCAGCACTCAAGTCCAACAAAATTAAGATTCCACACTTCGCGTTGTCCATTTGCACGAGTAAATCATTAATCACAGAGCACATCGTGGTTTCCGTAGAGTAAAGTCTTCTATATGCGGACTGGTTGTCTGGGAGAGCCTTCACTAAACTCAAGTGATCCCATAACTGACCCAGAATTACATTTTCAGTAATTTTTGATAGAAATGTTAAATTGGAAACAGGCCTAAAAGAGCTCAAGCATTGAGAATCAAGGCTCCCTTTAATAATAGGCTTCACAATCGCATTCTTTTCAGACGATGGAAATA
>JBAKBP010002287.1:10000-135000 GCA_037953745.1 Lithodes maja
GCTTTTTAGTTGAAGGGAGCGGAGGGTGGGGAGAGTACTATAAACTGTCGCTGTTTAGTAGTATTAAGGCCGGATCACCTGGTCCCTACTAGGTGATAATAATAATAATAATAATAATAATAATAATAATAACAATACAGATAATAAAAACAATAACACAGCTAGCACAAATAGAGAGAAGCAGGTTAAACCTGGTCTATTGTGGATAATAGTGAGGTAACTGCTGCCCCCCACCCCCGTTGTTGACTTAACTGTCTCAGATGGTCTAGCAACAGTAAACACCTTCATCCTTTCAGTATCCAGGCATATATAATTATCTAACCCTTGAGATGATAACGCAAACATCTTCATCTTTTCAACAGCAGGGCATAATTGATGCTTTCTAGACACTATGATGTGCTCTTTTCTGCTTTCTGGCCATTATTAGTAAACAACTTCACCCTTTCAGAAGTTTCAGTAGGAAAACATATATATTTAATCTTTTCTAGATACAATGACCATTTTTTTCTACTTTCTGGCCATTATTAATAAACATCTTCACTCTTTCCATATCCGACTTATGTATATAACCCTTTCTATATACAATGATGCATTTCTTTTCTGTTTTCTGACCATTTAAGTAAAAACATTCACCCTTCCAGTAGCAAACCTTATATTTTTAACCCTTTCTAGATACGATGACATTTCTTTTGTTTTTTTGGTCATTATTTGTAAACAACTTCACCTTTTCAATAGCAAGGCATATACAGTACATTTAACCCATTCTAAATATGATTATACATTTTTTTTTTTCATTATTGGTAAACACCTTCACTCTTTCAGTAGCAAGGCTTATATATTTAATCTTTTCTAGATATGATGATGCACTTTTTTTTGCTTTCTAGCTATTTGTTATACGAGGGAAAATGAAGCCGCCCAGGGTAACCAGCCACCCACAGACCTCGGGAAATACCAGGGCGACCCAAGCCCACCTCCACACCAGAACCAGACACACACCTACAGCCAGGGGTACAGACGACAGGCTCAACCAAATCCAACCCCGTATTGCACCAGAATCACCAGAGGCGTCGTCGACCATTGGGGCCGCATAATAATGAAGCCCGTCCTTCAACCGTTCTCTCTCAAGCGGAACGGGGAAAATATAGAAAAGTCTCCCTGAAGACAGGTGTACCAACCCCCCACCAACACCTAGCTGGAACTACTTCTTGGAGTACCAGTGGGCAGTCATGCGGCCCCATATCTACAGGAGTGACGTCACCACCACCAGCCGACCCAGGGTTGGATGACGGCCAGGTCAGCCCCGCCAATCAGGAAGGAGCATCACCTGTAGAGTGGACGTGGGAGGGGATACGTAAACAAATACTGAAGGCCCTACCATTGTTATCCCCCTTCCCCCATCACCGGAGCGACAAGAATCTATGTCAATGCTAGGAAGGGCCAAGGGCGCCCTTTTTCCATGTAGCCAACCTAGGCCTAGGAAGATCTAAGGAGTGAACATGTACTCAGACCAAGTTAGGAAAGGTATCTCACCCTTCCTCCTGAGCTGAGTGTCAATGACCTCCCTAGGTGCTCCGAAAGCCCAAAGTCTCAGTGTGATAGAAAATAAGGAGTATTCAATATCTCCTGGTCCCTTGGTCAGTTTCACTGCCGAAGCCATTAGTTGTTGGACGTAAAAGTACTTTCTATCTCGGTCAGCCTCACTGCTGAGATTGTCCGTGGTCTGTCTATCAGACCCTCTCTTATCGTAAACTTGCATTCGATTAGTCATAGTTCTATGCCAAACCTTCAGTACACTATCAGAATTAATATCGCCATCTTATGAGTAGATTATCACATGCCAGAATGACCACTCAGTCATCTAGCCACTGCCTACTCATAGATAGCTAAACTCTGCCTTACCTTGTATCTTCTTCAAGTCCAGCTAGAAACCCCCGTTCATTCTAATCACACATGAGCATCATTCTTAATTATTTAACCTATATTTTCTTTGTCTAATTATGTGCTTATCGTGTATATATTACTGTCCTAGTTCTGATTTGTACAGGTATATAAAATAAAGTGAATACCTAATTGCTACCATTTGACCATGCTACGGGTAACCTCCTTAAGGTGAACCCCAGGTAAACAAACTGCCTGAAAATCATTCTTGTGTCATTTCGGGACTCTTATGCCCTATATCTTCAATCACCGTAATTACAATAAATGTGTGAAAACCTAATTCGACTACTCACTCCAACACCTCTCTCTTAAGCAGTTTAAGACACTCCTGTCACTTTCCTGTAAATCTCTTACTAAATATTTCTGTGCTGTCTATCTTTCCCCTAACTCTACCAACTTTCCCAAATTCTTTGACTATCTAAACTCTACAGTGGAACACATTCTATCCATTTCTCCTTTCTCAGAAATCTCCATCTTAGGAAATTTAACATTCACCACCGCCAATGGCTCTCCTCTCACACTACTGACCCATCTGGTGAACAAGCCTACATCTTTTCTATCATAAATGACCTAGAGCAGTTAGTTCAGCAACCCACCCATATCCAGGATCGCATCGGAGATCGACCCAACATTTTTTACTTGTTTCTAACTTCTAACCCTTCTTCTTATACTGCCGATCTTTTCTCTCCTTTGGGCTACTCCGACCATAAACTTATCTCTGTCACCTGTCCTATCTCTCCAGTACGGCCACCCAATCCTCCTAGCCGGCGGCGCTTGTGGCACTTTGGCGCTGCCGACTGGGAGGCTCTCCGGCAGTACTTCTTTGATTCCCATGGAATGATTTCTGCTTCCGTGGCCGGGGACCCTCGGAGAGTGCTGAACGCATTACTGAGGTAATCCTATCGGGCATGGAAGCATACATTCCATTCTCTTTCTCTCAGACTAATGCTAAAAAATCTTGGTTTACTCATGCCTGTTCTACTGCTGTCCGCAATAAGGAGGAAGCATTCAAACGGTACTGACGCCTTAAAACTCAAGACTCTCATTCTTCCTATGTTTCTGCCTGGAATCAAGTCAAATCTGTTCTTCGACTTCCCAAACACTCTTTCATCAATAATAAATGCACTGAACTATCCAACTTTAACTCTTCCCAAGCTTTCTAGCATCTAGCCAAAAACCTCTCCAACAATTTCTCTTCCTCGTCTTTCCCTCCCCTTTCCCACTCTGATGGCACAACCATCACTTCTTCCTCTGACAAAGCTAAACTCTTCGCTCAAACTTTTGCTAGAAACTCCACCTTGGATGATTCCGGTGCTATTCCTCCCTCTCCACCCTCCTCTCTCTTACTTATGCCTAATATCCTAATCTCTTCTAAAGATGTACTTTCTACCCTCTCTGGGATTAATACTAATAAGGCGTACGGTCTGGACCGTGTTCCTCCTGTTGTTCTCAAAAACTGTGCTTCCGTGCGGACTCCCTGCCTAGGCAAACTTTTTCGTCTCTGTCTATCCTCTAACGTCTTCCCATCATGCTGGAAGTTTGCTCACATTCAACCTGTCCCAAAGAAGGGTGACCGCTCTCAACCCTCCAACTATCGTCCAATTGCTCTCATCTCTTGTCTTTCTAAAGTTTTTGAAACTATTCTTGCTTCCAAATTTCTTAAGCATTTCTCTTCTCATAATCTGCTCTCAGATCGCCAGTATGGCTTCCTTAACCCTCCTGGCCCGGTTGTCATTTTAAAATGACACCACGAATTAAGGGCAGGTGCCCGGTTGTCATTTTAAAATCTGTAAGCTTGAAAGCCTATTCAGCTTGGTCTGAACGCTGTGCGTCCGACGCATGTAAACAAAGCCGATCGTTACGTCACCGCACCTCCGAAAACAAGAAAGAGAAGACTCGTTTGTTATTGTATGTCTGTATGTCGTTGTTTCAGTAGTGAAAAGATCGTCATATTGCTAACATCGCCTGCATGTGCTCTCCACTGAAATCGTCATCACAACTGAACCAGTTGACATAGAGAGCTCTACTCAACGCCAGTCTACAGATTGGAAACCGCACTACATTTATAGATGCGTGGGAAATTTCTAGCAGTTAAACTAAACAAAAATACGGTAGCCTAGGCCTAGACGTTTTTCGGCCAGATCGCCCGGGTAGCCCACACTGTCATTTTGAGAGCCTGCCCGGGCCAGGAGGGTTAAGGGTCGCTCTACTGGTGATCTTCTTTCATATCTTACTAACTCTTGGTCATCCTCCTTTCGGGACTTCGGTGAGACTTTTTCTATTGCACTAGACTTATCGAAAGCCTTCGATAGAGTCTGGCACAAATCTTTAATTTCTAAACTACCCTCCTTCAGTTTCTATCCCTCCATCTGTGCCTTTGTCTCTAATTTCCTTTCCGGCCGTTCCATAGCCGCGGTTGTGGACGGCCATTGTTCACTCCCTCACCCTATAAACTCCGGTGTTCCTCAGGGCTCTGTCCTATCTCCTATTCTCTTTCTAATTTTTATAAATGATCTCCTCAACCGCACTTCAATTCCCATCCATTCATACGTAGACGCCTCAACCTTACATTACTCCATTAGTTTTTCAGAATGCCCCAGCCAGCAATCCGTCAACGACAAACGTAATGAAGCCATAGAACTCTTAAATTCTGATCTAAATACTATCTCCAATTGGGGCAGAGAAAACCTTGTTACCTTTAATGCTCCCAAAACACAATTTCTCCATCTATCTACCCGTACAGAACTCCCAGCGGACTATCCCTTATTCTTCAACAATACAAAAATCAATCCTTCATCTTCTCTCAATATTCTTGGTGTCTCTTTTTATTCTGCTCTCAGTTGGAAGGACCATATTACCAGTCTTGCTAAGGCAGCCTCCCAGAAGCTGGGTGTGCTCAACCACCTTAGGGGGTTCTTTTCCCCTGCACAGCTTCTTGCTCTGTACAGGGGCATAGTGCGTCCTTGTATTGAATATTGTTCACATGTGTGGGGAGGTTCCTCTCACACCGCTCTCCTAGACAAAGTTGAAAGGAAGGCCTTTCGTATCATTAACTCCCGTCCACTCACCAACTCTCTACAATCTCTCTCTCTCCACCGTAATGTTGCATCTTTCTCGCTATTCTATCGCTACTATAATATTCAGTGTTCCTCAGAGCTTTCCCAGTGTATACCACCTCCTTTACGTAGGGCACGTGGTACCCGGGTTGCAACTCAGTCCCACCCCTACTCTGTGCAACTCTCCAACCCAAGAGTGAAACGTTACTCTCAAACTTTCTTCTACTCAACAGCTGAGCTCTGGAACTCTCTCCCAGAATCAGTCTTTCCCTCTTCCTATAACTTAAATTGCTTCAAACTCCGTGTTTCCAGGCATTTTGGCTCGAACGTTTCTTGATTTTGGCCCTGTCACTCTTTCAGCTATTGGGGAGGCACTCGCTATAGGCAGTTCTGCCTTTTGCCTCCCTCAATCACATAGAAAAAAATAAAAAATAAAAAATACATAGAGTATAGTTTACGCAGCCCTCACTCCTCCACATCTAATAACGAGGGCTGGTATCTTACTATTGTTAGATGGTTGTCTGCAGATTAGGTATATGGAAATCTGATGATTAATTGAAGAGTATATTCCGTTTTTAATTCCCACAGCTCGTTCCTAAGTTGTATACAAAATGTTTAATGAAGGCTGATTTGTCTTAAATTGCAGGATCACTATCTCTCGGCAAGAAAAGCAATCAACATCTGAATTCAGGAAACATTTCTTATATTCACACAAATTATGGTGCGAAAGTTTTTGTAATCGTTAAACTAATGATGCAAATTATGGTGGATGAATTACACTGTTGGATTAGCCTGATACAGTTAAGGGGAAATATATATTTTGCTTCCTAGACCCCCATCAAGCTTAACAAAAAATGTTTAAATTTTTCGGTATAAAAATGTCCTGGTCAAAGGCCGGTTCCTCCTAAATTACAGGCTCGCTATCGCTCGCCAGGAAAAAATCGACACCTAAATGGCACGAAAGGTCTAAAAATTGACAGAAATTGGGCGAAATGTCTTCAAATCGCCAAACTAATGGGCGAACGTCTTAAAATGTCAAAACTAATGGGGCTAAACATGAAGAAGGCTTAAAAAAAAAAAAAAAAAAAATCCCTTCAGTGAAAATCTCCCCTTAAACCCCCCACCCAGCAACTCCCGATCCCAACATTTACCCTTACGCCGCATCTAGAGAGATTAAGGGGGGTCACCGGCTTTTTTCATCTTTCTCTCCTTTTCTCGCTTTCCCTGGCTTGTATCCATTCGACCCCTTTCAGCCAACTGTTTTAAGACGTTTATCCCCATCCAGGTGTCGATTTCTTCCTGGCGAGCGATAGCGAGCCAGCATGCTTTCAAGTCAAAACGGCCACACTCCGAAATGGCCACAACCGAAATGGCCACAACCAAAACGGACACAAACCGGAATGGCCACAAACTGAAATGGCCACACTCCGAAATGGCCACAAACCTATATGGCCACAATCCGAAATGGCCACAATCCGAAATGGCCACAATCCTAAATGGCCACAAACCGAAATGGCCACACGGGAGAGACTGTCACCCGCGCGAGGGTAGTGACTGGTTGAGGCCAGCCACCTGGGCCGGTATTTATAAAGCACTTTTAGGCCTAAAAGTAGCTTTTAAAGATGGCGCCAACTTTAAAAACTTAAAAATTGGGCAAAAAAACTTTCAGCGGCTAAAAGTAGCTTTTAAACCCAGCGAAAACTAAAAGCTCCCCTTGGGACTGTTAGCGCTTAAAAGTTACTTTTAGAGGACGATGAAGATGATTGAATAACAAATCCGCCACCCCCTGCCAAGGAATGTTCATGTTAGACAGATTAATTGGATTAATAGGCCTATAGCGAGTTAATCGAAGTACACCATTTAAACCATGAAGGAGACAGAGGAACAAAGCTCTTAACCCAGAGATGAAAGTGTGTAGGCCTAGCCTAGTACTCTACGTTATTTGGCAACGGTCAAAATGTAACTGAATGAGTAACTCATGGTGGTATGATTGTAGGTTAGATATATTATCAAGTGCAGTATGTTAGGTAACTCTTGATTCTATCCATATACCGGGGTGGTATATGGATAGAATCAAGAGTTACCTAACATACTGCACTTGATAATCATACTACTCAAAGGTGATCCACTGTGTGTTCTCCAACGAATAAGCTATATTAGAAAGTAACCTACCACCTTATATATCAACCTACTTTGAACATTTCGATTCATACTGTATATACAGTAATTATGTCCGACTACATTTTTTGCCGCGGTCGCGGTCTCACTATTTTTAGATGGGTAAATCCTCCTCCTCCGCCCACAACCTCGACAGTTCCAGCGTCCTCGTTGACAAACGCCTATACTATATACTGTACTTGTTGGAAGAACACTAACAAATAGACCAAATTAAAGGAGTGTAGGACTAAGATATAATATTCGATTGTCACAAGATAGGCCTATTTCATAACATCCGAGAACAAGTAGCCTATTTGCACCCTATTTTTTCGCAAATTACCGTAAACTGGGGTGATTTCGGACTGCGGTCATAACTTCGGACTTTGGCGATAATAAGTAATTAGCCATTGTCATTATATAATGGAAACGCTTTTACCACACAAGTCCGAAGTTTTCCACTTTTCAAGATTACTTCGGACATCATTTAGGATAAGGATAAGGATATTAGGCTATGGGGGATAATTTTACGGCGCACGGTGCATCATCACTACACATCAATTGACCTAGTTAAATCTCTACAATGTGTTTACAGTCAGGAGAAATTGTAAAAAACAAACTCGAAAAATGTCCGAAATTAGCCCACTTTACGAATTGTGGAAACTCGCGAATTTGGCAACTATCTCAGATGCTGCCACACCGGAGTATGCAATTGTTTTGTTTTGTTTGTTTTGTAGATGTTTAGGTGACAATCACCACGGTCGATCTGGGGATCCGCCGCTGATGAGCTCGTCCTGGAATCTTTACGACTCTGTACAGGACTGAACATGCCATTTTTATCGGCAATAGCTCAGAAAAGAGTGTTGAGAGGGGAGAAGGGGTGTTGGAGAGAGAGGAAGGTGTTGGAGTGGCTTTGTTATGTGTGTTTTGTCTGTATACGTCGTTAGGATGTCCCCTGACTGGGTGCAAGCGTGTGAAACATGCTAGGACGTACTACCGCACCCACTAAATGTCCGCCGTGGCAGGGATTCGATCCCGGGTCTTTCAGATTCACACGCGAGCGTGCTCACCACTTGACCACCACGGCTTGGTATGGTAAATATATTACCCTTTCAATTTAGCAATATATAATAGATTTCACAATAACAAAATATTGCATAATTACCCTAATGTTTTATAGTAATTAGTATATGCAATTAGAATTCTATACTTACCTATTAAACGTTATTCATCGAATGTAATCTTGCTAGATGTAGCGAACTAGCGGTTGTGGCAGCCTTCTTAACGCTTCCACTAAAAGCTGCTTTTAAATGTTTTATGAATAACTTTTAAGGATTTTCTTTTAGTTAAAATTACTTTTAGGGAAATTTTAAATTATTTTATAAATACCGGCCCAGCACTCACACTGGTGCAATCCAAGATATACAGTATATCCAATCCACAACTCAGATTGACAGTTGTTTGTGATTATTGAACTATTGAACGGTCGTAGATAAAACAAATACAAAATAAAATAAACAAAAATAAGTGAAAAACGCATATATATATACGCATATATATTACGCATATATATTACATTATCGAAGGATAATGTAATGCAGATCTTCAAAAAAGGTGATAAATCAATAGCATCCAATTACCGTCCCATTAGTCTTACATCAATCATAGGAAAGCTACTAGAGTCAATTATTGCTAGTAAAATTAGAAACCACTTAGATACATTTAATTTAATAAATTCTTCTCAGCATGGATTCACTCAGGGACGTTCTTGCCTTACTAATTTGCTTAGTTTTTTCTCAGAGGTATATGAAGCAGTAGATAATGACAAGTCATATGATATAATATATTTAGATTTCAGTAAAGCTTTCGACAGAGTCCCCCATGAGAGATTGATGAGAAAGGTTGAGGCGCATGGAATAGGTGGGGCGTTGTTGGGATGGATTAGGTCATGGCTAATTGGTAGGAAGCAGAGAGTCAGCATAAATGGTACGAAGTCAGAATGGGGAGCAGTCAAAAGTGGTGTCCCCCAGGGATCTGTATTAGGTCCTCTGTTGTTTGTTATATACATAAATGACCTAGATTTAGGTATAACTAGTAGGATAAGTAAATTTGCAGACGATACCAAAATGGGGAGAACAATTGATTCAGGTAGAGATATAGAGTGCCTCCAAGGGGATCTAGATACCTTGCACGAATGGTCAGTAAATTGGCAGATGAAGTTTAACATTGACAAATGCAAGGTATTAAAGATAGGGAAGATGCATACAAATGTTAAATATAAACTAGCTAATGTGGAATTAGAAAACTCGAATTGTGAGAAAGATCTAGGTGTGTTTGTTAGCAATGATTTGAAGCCTAGACAACAGTGTATAAGCGTTCGAAACAAGGCAAACAGGATTCTCGGGTTCATCTCTAGGAGTGTGAGTAACAGAACTGCTGATGTTATCTTAAAACTTTACTTGTCATTAGTGAGACCCCATATGGATTATGCTGTTCAATTTTGGTGTCCTTATTACAGAATGGACATAGATTCATTGGAGAGAGTACAACGTAGAATGACAAAAATGATCCATAATATTAGAAATCTTACGTATAAAGAAAGGTTGAAGAAATTAGGCTTACATTCGTTAGAGAGACGCAGAGTTAGAGGGGATATGATAGAGGTGTTCAAGTGGGTTAGTGGGATTAACAAAGGGAACATGACAAATGTACTAAAGCTCAGTGATAGCGAAAGAACTCGTACCAATGGTTTCAAATTAGATAAATTTCGTTTCAGAAAAGATATAGGCAAATATTGGTTTGGTAACAGAGTTGTAGATGGGTGGAATGGACTACCAGGTGCTATAGTGGGATTAAAAACAATAGGGAGCTTTAAGATAAAATTGGATAAGCATATGGACGAAAAGGGTTGGGTGTGAAGGGGGATCAGCAGGGTTGGGCCAATCAGCGCTCTGCAGACCCCCGTAATCCTGCGTTAATCTCTAACCGTTTTGGTAAGATGATCCTCAGGGTATTAGAGTGTTGAGCCTATAATTGGGCTTTGTAATTGGGGTTGTGTGGGACAGGGATCTGCCTTGCTTGGGCCAATCGGCTTTCTGCAGACTCCCATTTTCTTATGTTCTTATGTTAATATTTGCCTATATCTTTTCTGAAACGAAATTTATCTAATTTGAAACCATTGGTACGAGTTCTTTCGCTATCACTGAGCTTTAGTACAATTTTGTCATGTCCCCATTGTTAATCCCACTAACCCACTTGAACACCTCTATCATATCCCCTCTAACTCTGCGTCTCTCTAACGAATGTAAACCTAATTTCTTCAACCTTTCTTCATACGGAAGATTTCTAATATTATGGATCATTTTTGTCATTCTACGCTGAACTCTCTCCAATGAATCTATGTCCATTCTGTAATAAGGACACCTAAATTGGACAGCATAATCCATATGGAGTCTCACTAATGACAAGTAAAGTTTTAAGATAACATCAGCAGTTCTGTTACTCACACTCCTAGAGATGAACCCGAGAATCCTGTTTGCCTTATTACGAACGCTTATACACTGTTTTCTAGGCTTCAAATCATTGCTAACAAACACACCTAGATCTTTCTCGCAGTCTGAATTTTCTAATTCTAAATTAGCTAGTTTATATTTAACATTTGTTTGCATCTTCCCTATCTTTAATACCTTACATTTGTCAATGTTAAACTTCATCTGCCAATTTACTGACCATTCATGTAAGGTATCTAGATCCCTTTGGAGGCACTCTATATCGCTATCTGAATCAATTGATCTCCCCATTTTAGTATCGTCTGCGAATTTACTTATCCTACTAGTTATACCTAAATCTAGGTCATTTATGTATATAAGAAACAACAGGGGACCTAATACCGATCCCTGGGGGACACCACTTTTGACTGCTCCCCACTCTGACTTGGTACCATTTATGCTGACTCTCTGTTTCCTACAAATTAGCCATGACCTAATCCATCCCAACAACGATCCTCCTATTCCATGTGCCTCAACCTTTCTCATCAATCTCTCATGAGGGACTCTGTCGAAAGCTTTACTGAAATCTAAATATATAATATCATATGACTTGTCACTATCTACTGCTTCATATACCTCTGAGAAAAAGCTAAGCAAATTAGTAAGGCAAGAACGTCCCTGAGTGAATCCATGCTGAGAAGAATTTATTAAGTTAAATTTTACTAAGTGGCTTCTAATTTTCCTAGCAATAATAGACTCTAGCAACTTTCCTATGATTGATGTGAGACTAATGGGACGGTAATTGGATGCTATCGATTTATCACCTTTTTTGAAGATCGGAACTACATTTGCTTCTGGAACTAAACCTGTTTCTAATGACTTGTTAAATAAAAATGCTAATGGGCTACTTAACTCATCTCTGCATTCTTTTAATACTCTAGCATATACCTCGTCAGGACCAGGCGATTTTTGAGGTTTCAGTCTTTACATAAATAACTTGTCTATTACTTAAGTGAATAGTTTTAACTCCGTATTAAAGCCACATAAGTTAGTGTATATAGTAAAGGGGTTCTTATTTACGCTTCACTCCCGCAACAAGACGTTCAGGTTGCACAGTAGCCTACTATAGCCTACACACATTGGAATATTTTTAACTCTTTTAACCCAACATTTGAAGCATCTGGGTTATAAGTAAGGGCAAGAATGTTAAGTGCCAGCCTTGTTTACACTACGCGTAGTGGCGTCGGACCTTTCCCATGTTCCCGTTTATTTTGACTGCCTTTGGATATAAAAATACATTAGCATAACCAAACAACCTAACCTAACCTAACCTAGTATTCATGTAGTAATGACGGGGCAAATAGCAAAAATATAGCGTCGAAATAGACGGGAACGTAACTGCGAGCGCACAACATGACGACAGTACGCCCGATCACTAGGCCTACATCCATCCCCAAATTCTATCACACACGCCATAGTGGAGCAGATAACTGCAAATTTCAGGAGAATCGTTTATTTCCGGAAACAAGCACCAAATTTGGCACACATACTCCTTGGGGATTGCTCTTTTGATAAAACCCGTTAGCCACCTAAAAATTCAAGATGGCGGCCATTTTTCAAGATGGCCGCCATTGAATATACAGAAATATTGCATTTCGCAATAAAATCGCAAAGACTTGTCCTATTTGAATGATCTTGGTGTCAAATCATAAATTTTTCACTATGTAGAATCCGAATTTGGAACCATGGACTTACTCACTAGCTTCCTTGTTATGGCTAATTTAGATAAGTGGACTGTATATTATTATTGAAGAAACATTAACCATATAGAATATATAATTACCCTTTGATGAACTCAGCTGGTGATTGGAGGATGGCGGAAAATAGGCTAGATGACTTGAAGTGGTTAGTAAGGTAAACAGCGTATGAAAAGAGGCTACAATAGGCTAGGATAGGCTAGATATTTACGTTAAGTTGTGCTAATCAACAAAGATGATGATGTAGTGACTATATGGAGTATGAGATGAAAAGTGAAGCGAAAACACCTGGTGAAATAACTAGGAGAAAGAAAGCTTAGCGTGTGTAGCTGGGACGGAGGTTGGTTGGAGAGTGGCGAGCGCGTTATGTTCGTCTCTGTCGTGACATACCGTGCATGCGCATAACATATGGAAAATGTATCCCATCTTCTTTACAATGAGATACTTATAAACAATCTTAAATAATACAAATATATATATATATATATATATATATGGGAATTATAATCCTACAATACTTTCCCATATACTACTATAGAATAATATATTCTACCCAATCATGGAACGTTCGACCAAGGTTACGGAAGCGTTCAACTTAAGACTACAGAATGATACGTAACGCTACATCAACCCAGATTACGTAACATCGAGACTGTTCATACTAGTTTGAGTACACTAAGTATGGACATATTCCCACCAACAGAAAATATACAAAATTTACATAATTAGATTTGCCCGGAGGCAATCTTATCCCGCCAAGCTTGGGATGATATCTGGGCAGCCTGTCGACGTGGGCGTTCGCCTGATGCGTCAACAGGCTGCGCCGAAGTAGAAGCCAGAGAGGGGACTTCAATGGATAACTGATCCGAGGGGGGTGTCCTTGCGATCGAGGTCACCCTCAAGAGGATATAGTCGGACTGTTGGCCGTGTGATTACTCCAGTCCTGGTGCGAACCTTTGCTACCCGAACCTCACCATCACGACCTGGTAATAACTCCTCTATCCGACCCAATTTCCAAAATGCGCGCGGGCCCTCCTCATGGATGGTTACCACGTCCCCTACCCTAGGCCAATGACCCTTTAATGGTGTTAGTTTATTCTTTTGCGCTTCCCTTAAAGTCACCAGATATTCTGTTGATCAGCGATGCCAAATATCTCGCGATAATTTACGAATGTATTTGTAGCGGGCCGATATCACTTCCTCACTTATGTAGTCTGGATCTTCCATAGTATCCTCGTCATGCTCTTCAGGAAGATCCCGCAGTCTGTATCCACGTACCAGTACTGAGGGTGTGATTGGGGTAAGGTCTTCCAAATCACCAGAAGCATAGTATAGAGGGCGATCATTTACGGTGGCTTCAATCTCCAAGAGTATGGTGTTGAGTTCCTCAATCGAGATGAGAGCTCTACCCAACACCTTCTTCAGACCCGCCTTCACGATGCCTATGGCTCTCTCCCATATGGCGCCAAACCAAGGCGCCCTGGCGGGAATGAAACGCCATTCGCATTTTACATCCGCAAGGCAGGTCTGAATCTTAGGATTGTTGCTCACTTCTTTGAGATATGTAGATGCCCCTATGAAAGTCTTTGCATTGTCACTCAGCATGATACGCGGATATCCCTGTCTACTGCAGAATCTTCGGAAGGCATGTAGGAAGCTATCACAAGTGAGGTTGGTGACCAGTTCCAGGTGAATTGCCCTGGTAACAGCACAAGTGAAAAGTATCATATACACCTTAAGATTGGGTGAATCTTTCACAGGGATTGCTCCACTGTAGTCAACCCCGGTAACTTTGTAAGGGTCACCTGGGGTAGTTCGCAGGTTGGGTAAGGGAGGAATTCCGACGGGATCATAATGTGTTCCCTGTACTCTTCTACACTTTTAAGCATTTGCGAAGGACTTTCTTGACCACCTGCCTGATTCTAGGCACCCACCATCGTTGTCTTACATAGGTGACTATATGACCAACCCCATAATGACAACAGAGTCGGTGACACCTATCGATGATAAGATGGGTGAAGGGATGATTGGGGGGCAGTAGTATTGGATACTTACTTGCCTCAGAGAGGGCTGCCAATCGTAATCTGCCTCCGCAATGTATCAAGTCCCCCTTCAAGTGTAAGCCCAATTGGTTGATCAGGTTATTCCTAGACTTTGTTCCTTTAACCAGTAATTTATATTCCTGCGTATATATTTCTTGTTGACAGAGCTTATGTAATAATTTATCTGCAATTCTGATCTCCTTCACATTGAGGTAAGCACTACCTGTGGACGGTGTGCCTTTAATTTTTGCTTTTACATTTTCTACAAATCGTATCACCCATGCTGTAACACGTAACTTTTCATAGCTGCTGAATCTATCCCACTCCCATAACCGTGTGTCTTCGTCAGGCACCGAGTCAATTACCGGTGCCACAATAGCAGTGTGTTGCTCGCTCAAATCTATATTCTCTGGCCATTCGTTGGGATCATTAAGCCAGCATGGGCCATTCCACCACAACGCAGAAGATTTGAGAAATTTAGCAGAGACACCACGAGTAATGCAATCACTTGGATTCTCTTTGGTAGACACATACCGGAACTGTGCGGTTGGGAGCAGGGTACGAATTTCGTCGACACGGTTGGTGACGTACACTGGTAGCCTCTTACGGCTATGCAACCAGTAGAGCGTAATTTGGCTGTCACTCCATACAACTGTCTCCGAGATATTTAGCAAATTTTTAAAAGTTTCCTCTACAAAGTGAACGAGTCTAGCAGCCAACAGAACTGCAGTCAGTTCTAATTTTGGGATGGAAAGGGATTTGATCGGGGCGACTTTCGCCTTCGCTATGACGAGACGGCTGCCACTTGTGTCAACAAAGTATATGGCGGTGCCGTACGCGACCTTGCTAGCGTCTGAGAAGGCATGAATGGAAACAGGATGGTCCATGACAACTCTCCGAGGAAAATTAAAACCCTTACAGAGACGAAGATCCGAAATAATGTCATCCCACTCCTGAACCAGGTCGCCAGTCAAAACTACATCCCATCCTAATTTTATCCTCCATAATTGCTGAAGGAATAATCTCGATTTGATCGACACCGGTAGAACTATCCCCAAGGGGTCAAAAAGTTTAGCTGTCATACTCAAGCAAATTCGTTTTGTAATCTGCGAATATTGCGCGTACTGAACGCCGAATGAGAGGGTATCGGTGTCCGTTTTCCAAAACAACCCTAGCACTCTAACATGTTCCTGCTGTACAGCCGCCACCCCATCCTGTTGCAGTACAGTCCGCAAAACAGAATTATTAGTCGCCCATTCACGCAAATGTAGATGGGCGTCATTCATAATCTCTCGGACTACAGCGTAGGTATCAACCAGGAAATCTTCTTCATTTCCTGTACCCAATAAATTGTCTATGTACAACCCTGACCGAATCTGATGAATAATCTGCGGATCTGCACTGACATAAGACAAATGTTTCAAAATGGTGGCGTTTAAAAGGAATTGGGAACAAGTCGCTCCAAATAAAACTGCCCGAAACCGGTAACAAATTAGGGGAGAATCCAATTGCCTCGGATACTTGGGCCACATAAATCGCGTATAGTCCTGGTCGTCTTCATGGAGCCTTAACATTAGAAATGCCTTCTCAATATCAGACACCCAGGCATACTTACCGAGTCGAAATCGAAGCAAAACCTGCGCTAAATCTGGCACCAGTGAGGGTCCAGTGTACAGGCAGTCATTAAGACTAGGATGACGTTCACTCATCTTGGCGGAACAGTCGAAGACAATACGCACTGGCGTAGTTTTGCTCTCCTTGACTACACCATGATGAGCCAAGTAATGCCCGGTATCTGATTTATCAAAAGGCACCTCTTCAATAAAACCCCGGGACACCTGTTCCTTTATGACTTTTGAGTATTCCTCGCAAAAGTCAGGCTCCTTGAGGAATCTTTTCTGAAGTCCCCGAAGACGGCCTATGGCCAAACCCTTGTTAGATGGCAGTTGGTCCTTGGAATTGTTCCAGGGCAGTCTCACTTTATACTGTTGGCTGTCGGGATCGTAGGTAACGGTATCCTCGTACGACGATAGAGCTTGACGCTCAACCAGTGAGTATTCCTTAGGGGTTATCCCGATATGATCTAATTCCCACAAAACATTTAAGTCATTTTTGCATGGTGGAATATTGCCAGTGGATATGTATTCGTCCATTGGTGTTACTGCTACTTTCAATACAGTAATTACTTCTGTGCTGGAGCTTGTAGGCTGGGTCACATATGAACCACTGATGGCGTACCCGTACTTGGTAGGAAGCAGAATTAGGCTACCTGACCTTTTATACCCAGGTCGCACTATATCGTAGTAGTGATCCGCACCGATGAGCAGCTCCAGCTGATCTGTGTCCGTTGCGTGAGGATCGGCTAATTTTATGCCTTTACTTTGTAAACTAACCAGTTTAGACTTTAGGTTAAGTTCACCTTTATGTTCTGGCAATTCATCAACCACTATTGCGTCTAGATGATGAAATTTACCTCTGTGTTTGTATTGCAGTGCCACAACATTATATTCCCTAGAGGCCTGTTTCCCGGTAAATCCGTGAAGACATAACTCCTCAGTTCCTTTAGAAATGTAGGAAAGGGAGGATAGAACAGAAGACTTCACAAAGGTCCTCTGAGAACATTGGTCAAGTAGCGATCTGATTTTAACACAATTATTATCCTTACCCTTTACCGGCAGCTGTACGGTGGGCAAGATTACTGTATGTTTACCTGTGGCAACGGACATTGTAGTTGAAGTAGCAGCAGTATGCTCTCTCTTGGTGTTATCCTCCGCTGGTCTACTTTCCTTCCCTTGTTTTTGTGTACACAGGGAATGAAAGTGTTTGCCCTTACAAAACTTGCAGCTTCTTATGTTAGGATTAGTACAACCCGAATGGCCATGGTCTTTTGACAAGCACCCAGTGCAGAGACGTAGTTGACGGGCTCTTTTAACTTTAAGAGGCCCTGTCTTATACTTCATACACTTGTACCATAAATGATTGGTGCCACTACACAGAACACAGTTGAATTTCCTGTACTCACTCTGGGCGGTAAATGTTGCCGTAGCCATGGGTGTACCCCCTACTCTGTCTTGACCCGCCATATTGTACACTTCAGCCTGGAGGCAATGAGTGAATTTCTTATAATCCAGGCTCGAGTCTCCCATTTCCCGTTTTATGGTTTCTTTTAGTGGTGATGGTAACTTATTGACAAGAGTCACCACACAAAATTCCTCCAGACAAATACCATGGCTAATGATTGACCTCATCACACTCTCTGTATTGGCATAGAAGTCCTTCAGGTCAGCTGTTTGGTGTTTGGGTGACACTAATTGATTGAATTTGGTAACATAAGCTGCCTTCTTGATTCGATCTGGATGCCCATATGTCTCTTGCAGGAGCTCAATTGCTGGGGCATAGCTTGCACTTTCGATTATGAATCCTTCGACTAGCTTATGTGCATCACCTTGAAGCTGACCCTTTAGGTAGGTGAAGCGTTGTATATCTGTGAGGTCGGGATTGTCATGGATGGTACACTTGAACATCTCCCAAAATCCCGACCACATGGTGGCATCACCTTCAAATTTTGAGAGAGTAAGATGTGGTAATTTGACTGCGGATTTCTTTGGCTCTTTCCTGACCTCCTTCTTGACCTCTGTAATCAGGATCCCCTTCAGTGTGGCAACGATTACTTGTATGCCCTCCATATATAGGGTATCCTCTCTGATCACCTCGATATACTCGGCGTCCTCGCAAGTGTCGGCCAGGTCCTCCTGTGTAACCTCATACTTGTCAAGTTGCTTTTGAATACTGAGCAACCTGGCCTCCACCTCCACTCTAGACGCCGAATCAAGGAATACGTCAATATCAGAGGTCAAGACCGTCAAAGAGCCCTTAACCCTCCGACCCCGGCTAGGGAATATCGTAACTGTACTCTGTGTCCGGGGGTTTTCAGGAATTTTGGTACAAGTTGACTCACATGTTACTCCTGAAATACATTACACAAAGTTATAAAAAAAAAAGAAAAATGTAGCACAAACCTTCATGTGTAGAATGCCGTTGAGTAGAGGTCTCTAGCCCAAGTGATTGCATAATGGTGAGCGCGGGAAGTGGAGTGATTTTTATGCGTGAAAATCATCCCGCGTTCGGATGCGTCGCCTTGGCCCAGGCCGCGGCTCGTCGCGCCAAACTTTTTACTTCCCGGAGGCGATTTTATGTATTGATAGTGATGTTATTATAGTTATTTGGAGTCCAATTATATAAAATATGTGTATTAGGCTATCATTTTCACTAATTTTCACATTTTCACTCGATACCGTAGTTTTTATGAGTAATTGAGGTAGGTTATTGTTATATTAGGCACTGATTATTCGTTATCACAGGTGTTTATTATACTTTGGCCATCAAATCTTAGGTCTTGTGTCACTTTCACTTTGACAAATATGCTTTAGAGAGTGTCACTGTCACTGATAATGCTCATTTTCACTTGATACGGTACATTTTATTAGTAATTGAGGTAGGTTATTGTTATATTAGGCACTGATTATTCGTTATCACAGGTGTTTATTATACTTTGGCCATCTAATATTAGTTCGTGTGTCACTTTCACTTTGGTAAATATGCTTGAGAGAGTGTCACTTTCACTGATAATGCTCATTTTCACTTGATACGGTACATTTTATTAGTAATTGAGGTAGGTTATTGTTATATTAGGCACTGATTATTCGTTATCACAGGTGTTTATTATACTTTGGCCATCTAATATTATGTCATGTGTCACTTTCACTTAGTTATATGCTTTGTAAACGTTTTATATACAATTTATTGTGTCTTTTTTCACTTATTTATATATGTTTTCATAATACATGACTTTTTTATCACAATACACCTGTACATTGTTTTATTTCCACTTGTTGCCTATATACATACATATTGTCAGTCTTTGGTACTTTCACTATGATTATTAGTTAGTACTCCTGCTTGCTGTGGTATTCAGCAAAGCACGGTATAGCACATAGTGACAGTCGGCACTCCACACACTGCATGGTGGTCTTTTTCTGCTTCCTCGGCCTCACCTGGCTGTTCCAGCAGACATGGCACCGCCTTCTGCTAATGGTGACTCCATCTCGTTCCAGAGGCAGGTAACCGAGCTTGTGCACACTTACAAACTGTGCAGCCTGCATGCGGTCCTGAACGGGGCGCCCAGGTTGTGCCACTGCCCTCTGTGGCATAGCATACCTGTCCAGGAGCTCCACCAACACCTGTTTTTGGAACCTCCGCAGGCTACTGAACTTCCTGGGTGTGCGCGGATTCCGAAGCCTGTAGATATTATAGGCATTCAGCATTGACATGTCCACCATGTGCAGAAAGAACTTTTTGTACCATCTGCACGAGGTACGCAGACAGTCGATGAAGCCTATCTGCATGTCGGACTTGTCCACCAGCCTCATATTTATGTTGTAGTCCAGGACAGCATCGGGCTTGGTCACCCTGACTTTGGTGCGGCGATCCACCTTGCCAGTCTCAACCATTTCCCCCTTGTGGACGGTGCTCAGGATGTTGACCTTCCGCTGGTCGTGCCAGTGGATAGCCAGAATGGGTCCCGACTTCTTCTTGAAGACATCGCCTTTCTTTGTTTTAGGAGGGAAACTTGGCATGCCCTTCCTTTTTGCTCTAACTGTGCCTACAGTCCCCGTCTGGCGCTCATGGAGGTACTTTGAGAGAGTGGGGGACGTGTAGTAGTTGTCCGTGTAGAGGACGTGATTCTTTTCGAAGTACCGGTTCATCATGGCTTGAACCACTGCTCCGCCAAAGCCAATGAGGGGGTCTATTGCCACGTCCCCTTCCTTCCCGCTGTAGACCAGGAAGTCCAGGACATAGCCAGTTTTGCAATCGCACAGCACAAAGAACTTTATACCAAAGCGATGTCTCTTTGAGGGGATGTACTGCCTGAAGCTCAGCTTTCCCCGGAACAGCACAAGAGACTCGTCAATACAGACGTTGCAGAAGGGCATGAAGTAGGACGTGAAACGTTCTCTCATCATCTCGTACAACGTCCTAATTTTCCACAGTTTGTCAGGGAGATGCATGTCGGTGTTGGTGACAAGATGGAGCGCTCCGAGGATGTCGAGGTACCGGTCCCGAGAGATGTATTTCCCGAAGGCAGGGGTGGATATTAGATCTTTGGTGATCCAATAGTCAGCCAACCTGTGCTTCTTCACATGAGGCATTAGCATGGTGATTGCCAGGAACACCATGAACTCGGGATGAGTCACTGGGGTCCACCGCTTCATGTGGCCCTTGGTCACCTTGCCAAAAAAGTTAACCTGGATTTGGTAATGCTTATTTGTCTCTTTTATGACAAAGTCAGTAACCTCCTTATCAAAAAAAGCCTCAAAAAGCTCATGTGGTCGAGCATTGGGGCCTGCAGGAAAACTTGGGGTAACTCCTGGAGCATCCTGTACCTCATCAAAAGGGGTTACATCAGGGTCAATGACTTGATCAGCAGCCACATCCTGCCAGTTGAAAACATAAAATCCGTCCTTCTGGCGACGCTGACGAGGAGCTACAGCGGGGGCAGCACGCCCACGAACTTTGGCGGCGCGAACCCTAGGGCGGCCAGGAGCGCGACGGCGCCCAGGCCCAGCCCGGCGGCCAGCCAGGCGGCCAGGGCGGCCAGGAGCACGACGGCCCTGGGCAAAGCGTCTGGGTTGAGGGTCGTCGATGTCCATAAATTCGTCATCGTCGTTGTCGTCAGAGCCGTCATCTTGCCCTGACGGTGGACCCAGGTAATCATGGCCAGAGTCGTCTGTGAGGTGCCCTTCATCTTCAGAGCCCCCCTCATATTCTTGCGGGGAACGAATGATGCGTGGGCGGCGTGTAGGTCGGCGAGGTGGGGAAGGAGTGGGAGATGAGGCTCTGTCATCTTCATACAGAGGTTCGGGGCTCCTTGGCCTACGACGAGTCTTAGACAGCACTGGTTCAGTGTCTGTAGGTGCAGGTATGGATGCGAGGTCAAACACATCATCAGGAACCTCTGTTGTAGGCTGGAGAGGTGGGGTGGACCCTGGGGAAACTTGCGGGGGCGTATGGCTGGGAGCGGCAGGGGTGGAAGCCGCAGGGGTGGAAGCCGCGGGAGCCTCGAACAAAGAGCGCCTACTTGTAGCTCCTTTTTTGACATATTTTCTCCCTTTTCCCTTTTCTTTAGTAGTATGTCTCCTCTCGGGGGAAATAGGGGGTAAATAGGACGAAAGTGGGGGTTCCTCAACCCTAGGCAGTGCTGGTGGTGGTGGGGAAGAATGGCGGGAGCCTGGGGCAACTTGGGTGGCGTGGGTAGATAAGGAAGACAATGGCGGGTCAACCTCGGCCTCACGCGCAGCCTCACTGGCACCCTCACGCACTGCTCCCTCACCAACTTTTAGGGCCTCTTTCCTGGCTGCCGCGGCCGCCTTTTTGAGCACTTGTTTCTTATAGAAACGTATCTTGAATGGGGATTTAGCTGGCGAAGGGCTAGGTGTCGTGTCACTCAACCTAAACTTGGCAGTCGACCTAGTGCTGTCCCATTCGCTCACTCTCACTAGACTCTCATCACCTTGCACAACTATGTCACGTTCAGTACTATCATCACTTTCATCGTCATGCTCAAATCCAATAAAAAGCGCGTCTCTTTCACGGATTTCTTCTATATCGTCAAAATCCTCACTATAGTGAGACTCGTAAGACTCGGAGCTATCACTGCCCAAGTCATCACCAATTTTTTGGCCTTCACCACGTTCATAACTCCTCAAAGCTATTTCAATACCTCCGGGAGTCAACGCATCTTGTGCGTGCATTTGCGTTAGGGCGCGACGAACATGGGCAGGCGTCGAAGGGAGTGTGGAATCGGACACAAGGGAATCACTTTTTGGGCTAGTATCCATGTTGGCGGCAGGGTAGAGACTGGCGTACATGCTGTCTGGTAGCGCCGCCTGGTGACCACGGAGCAAAATTTGTACGCGCGCCATTCGAAAAGCACTCACGCAAGCAATGGTACAGTGTTGTACCACCCGGGTTCCTCGGGCCAAAAAAAAATGGTACACACGTGTACCACCCGGGGTCGAAGGGTTAAGTCCAGCCCGACGCTTTTGTACACTTTTAGCCATGATTATACAGGAAGGAATTCTAATTACGTTAAATCAAACTAATAATGCCAGACCGAATAAGTTGCGGCCAACAATACAGTACTCCGAGAAATCAAATTAAATCGTGAGCCGAAAATAAAACACCCTCACGAAATGCGGAATAAGAATTGTGCGCAATGTAGACAAGCAATCTGGAGCTTTTCAATTTAACTCCTTACGTAATAGTTATGAAATTATAGATTCATTACGCCATAAGTTAAGAAAAGTCGGGAGGGAAATATAGTACAATACAGTATAGGCCAAAAGTCTCCAGATGTCAAAAAGAGCAGTACCGTTTAAAGCTATAATAAAGTAAAGAAGAGTGTGAGCCTATAGGGTATATGAAACAGGCTAAACTCAATGGGTACCGCTAATTCTATATTATTAATTTAATAAATGTGAAAATTGTACACAAGAAAGTTCATCTCAAGAAGTCACAAGGAAAAAAGTTTTGAGTTGGATTAACACACACTCAGCCTATCAGCTATCATATTACCCCGCCTTCAGGGCACACGACGAGAGTAGAATTTAGAAAGATATGTGAATGAATAAACTTTAAATAAGTTATTTTTCAGTATAATTTTGATCTAGATATAAATTAAATATAGATTAAATTTAAAATACAGTACAGTATGAATGAATTTAATCTTAATGCCGTGCCAATTGTGCAATATTTTCTAGGGCTAAAGTAGTATGTAATGAGCCCGAAAAAGCATTTAAAGTAGGCTAATTATTGTTTTGAGTACTGTACTGAATCAGATTTATAACTTTCATTCTGGGTAAAACTCCCGTCGCAGCCCTGACCTATCCACTAGTTTCCACATCCTGTCCCACTGGTGGTCAGGCACCTGGGGCCGCCAGAGCAAAGAGCGGACGAAAAAACCCCGACAGCCCCATGGGGCCAAAAAGACCGGGGCCAGGAGGATGTAGTAGGACTCATGACAAAAACAGGGATAGGCCAGCCCCACTCCAAGCAAGGCAACGACCGACCGCCGAATATCCCCAACACAAATAGGGGGGGGGGGGGGCAAACTAGTGACCGGTTCGAAGGACCAATTATATGGCTAATTTACATAAGTGGACTGTATATTATTATTATTGAAGAAACATTAACCATATAGAATATATAAATACCCTTTGATGAACTCAGCTGGTGATTGGAGGATGGCGGAAAATAGGCTAGATGACTTGAAGTGGTTAGTAAGGTAAACAGCGTATGAAAAGAGGCTACAATAGGCTAGGATAGGCTAGATATTTACTTTAAGTTTGTGCTAACTAACAAAGATGATGATGTAATGACTATATGGAATATGAGATGAAAAGTGAAGCGAAAACACCTGATTATGAAGGCTTAGCGTGTGTAGCTGGGACGGAGTTTGGTTGGAGAGTGGCGAGCGCGTTATGTTCGTCTCTGTCGTGACATACCGCGCATGCGCATAACATATGGAAAATGTATCCCATCTTCTTTACAATGAGATACTTATAAACAATCTTAAATAATACAAATATATATATATATATATATATATATATATGGGAATTATAATCCTACAATACTTTCCCATATACTACTATAGAATAATATATTCTACCCAATCATGGAACGTTCGACCAAGGTTACGGAAGCGTTCAACTTAAGACTACAGTATGATACGTAACGCTACATCAACCCAGATTACGTAACATCGAGACTGTTCATACTAGTTTGAGTACACTAAGTATGGACAATCATTACTACTGTCACAAGTCATCACTACTACTGCCATCATCACCATTACTATGATCTTCATCATCACAACTATTGTCATCATCACTACAACTTTCACCATCACCACTACTACTCACCATAATCCCTAATACTCACTGTTATGTGTGTCCCAGCTAACTCCATAGATGCACAACAGGCCTATCTTGGGTTGGGGAGTAAGTAGACACGCTGTAGATATATAGGTTCTTATTGAGAAGGATATGGGATACAGGCACGAAGCAGAGCCTACAGGGCTCTGTCTCGTGGTACACAAACATGTATTGGCCCTCTGGTGAGAGGAGCCCCAGGCTTGAGTTGCCAGAGTGGCTATAATTATGACATAACTAATATGACTGCCTGGATGCTAACATGAATCTTACTCATAGAGAGATATTACATATGCATAAGTGACTGTACTAGATATGAAAGTCATACTGTACAAGGTAAATCATATACATACACCTCCCTCCCCCCTCACGCTCGCAGTTCATTCTCGAGCGGACTCTTTCCTACTGAGCCGTTCTGATCGACGTGGGGTAACTTGGGGGTCAGAAGCTAAGGACTGTTCAGCGTCATTGAAAGGGGCCACAGGGTTGAGGGAGTCACCAGTTTGGGGCACGGGGCGGAGGAATCGACGGTTCCGCCACCACACACGGCCACTAGGGAGACTTACCTCATAGGCCCGTGACCTGCCAAGGCTCGTCACATCTCCCACCTTGTCCCACCGTTTCGTGGTAGGGTCTTGAATCCGCACTTGCTGACCGACACGTAACCTGGGAAGGGGTTGTCTGTGCTTATCGTACCGGGTCTTAACCTGCTCGGCACGGTCGGCTGCACGTCTATCACAGTCCTCGGCCTTGGCTTGCCATTCCGCAGCAAAGGACTTGGGATGGGCCGGGAGACATGTCCTAAGAGGATGACCATATAGGAACTGGGCTGGGGAGCGGCCTGTGAAGTTTGGAGTATTCCGGAGTTCCAAGAGACCCCGGTCGAAGTCCTCACAGTCAATGTTGCCAGAGGGTGCAGTCTTTAAGGTGGGGTGCTTGAGAGACTTCACCGCAGCCTCGGCAAGGCCGTTCGCCTGTGGGTAATGCGGTGATGTTACCACATGACGAACTCCCCATCGCTTCATAAAGTCCCGGAACTTGTGGCTGGTGAATTGTGGGCCCCCGTCGGTCCTCAGACGAAGGGCCACACCAACTTCCCGGAAGTAGCGACAGAATATCCTGATGGTCGCAGAGGCGGTTGTGTCGCCTGTGCAGGGGAAAACAACAGGCCACCCCGAGAGACGGTCGACGACTACCAGGAAAGACTTCCCGGCGACCATGAAAAAGTCGGCCGACATAGACTCAAAGGGCCTTGTAGGGTTGTCATCATTCATGAGTGGTTCCTTCTGGAGGCTAGGCTGAAGGATCTGGCACGACTCACACGCTTGAACAGTGTTGGTGATGTCGGAATCTATCCCCGGCCAGAAGACAGCCTGCCTCGCCCTGCGTTTAGTGGCCTCCACACCACGGTGGCCGTCATGAAGATGCTGTAGGGTGCGTCGGTGGATGGCAGCAGGAACCACGATCCGAGCTCCATACAGGACGAGGTCATCATCAGCGTAGAGTTCGTCCCGTATCTTCCAGTATGGGAGCAAGGAATTGTGAAGGTCGTATCGGTTGGCAGGGAACCCTGAGGTCACACAGTCGAGTAGACGAACATACGCAGGGTCCGCTCTTGCCGCGACCCGGAGATCCTGTAGCGTCCTGTCTGCGTCTGGTGCCGAAGATCATCCTGAGTTGATAACGTCCTTGGTTGTCACTATAGTCCTGAGGTAGGTGGCGGCGTCGGCACAAGCGATCTCATCCTCTGGCGTGGGGCGGCTGATCAGGGCTCAAGACAGGGCATCAGGGATGCAGAGCAACTTGCCGGCACGCCACACGGCCTTGAAGATATAGGGTGAGGTCTTCTCCTTCAGGCGTTGGAGGCAGGGATTCTCCACAGCGTCCAACGTGTAGTGATTGATGATAGGGATGAGGGGGCGGTGGTCATTCATCAGTGTGAAATCCTGTAGACCCTGTAAATACAGTAGACACTTGGACATGGCCCAAACAGCAGCCAACATCTCCAACTCGATAGTAGCATAGCGGGTCTCAGCGTCCGCCAGGAACCGAGAGCCACACTGGATGAGCCACAGGTGGCCACTGCCGTGGTCCTGCAAGAGGGCATACCCAATGCCGTTGAGTCGCGATGCATCAGTCTGAAGAATGGTGGGTAGCTCTGGGTCGAAGTGTACGAGAACAGGACTGACAAGGGCTAACTTGACTCGCCTGAAGGCCTCATCGTGGTCAGGAGTCCACACAAATGTCCTCTTGGGGCTCATCAAAGGGCGGAGGGGTTGAGCGGCGGCGGCGATGTCAGGGGTAAACTCTGCCAGCTGGTTGACCAGACCCAGGAATGACCTGAGGTCGGTCAAGTTGGTTGGTGCCAGAAAGTCCCCAATTGCAGCCACTTTGCTCGTGTCAGCCGCAATACCATCCCCTGAGAGGGTGTATCCACAGAAGTCCACTGAAGGTGCGGCAACCACAAACTTGCTCTTGTTGAGGGTAATCCCGAACTTGCGGCACCTAGTCGGCACTTCATGGATGCGGTCGAGGTGAGACATGTAGTCCTCATCGTACAGCAGTATGTCATCCACGACCTTAGTGCACCTCTGCACACCTTGTAGAGTCATATCACCCCTGTAGCAGAAGGCGTCGCCCGTAGCTGTGAATCCCATGGGTCCTCTGCAATGCTTGAAACGTCCATACGGCGTGATGAAGGTGGTCAGGTGATGGTCCTCTTCAGCCAACTCCATCTGCCAGTAACCACAGAGGGCCTCCGCAGTGGTGAATTTGGCCACAGAAAATTGAAAATATACTTTTTAGCTGTATTTTGGGCTGCTGAGTCCAAATCTGCCCTCCAAATTGCCCTAGGACGTGAATTTGAGGTACTAAAGGCGGTTTTATCATTATAAATGTAATAAATTGGTCAATATTTGGATTGAATTGTGGACATACGTCAAAAATAATGCTAGATTTGGATTCAGCATCGAAAAATACACCTAAATTATAGTTAGTTTGTTGAAAAAGTAACAAAATAAGGTTAGGTTAGGTTAGGTTATGTTATGTTAGGTTAGGGTAGGTTATGTTAGGATAAGTTAGGCGAGGATAGATTAAGATGGGTGAGGTTAGGTTAGGTTAGGTGTTTTTTGGCAAAAATGTCACAAAATTGAGGCTCGCGGGCAGATTTTTCCAAATTTGGCCAAAGAAAATTGAAAATATACTTTTTAGCTGTATTTTGGGCTGCTGAGTCCAAATCTGCCCTCCAAATTGCCCTAGGATGTGAATTTGAGGTACTAAAAGCTGTTTTATCAATATAAATTTAAGAAATTGGTCAATATTTGGATGAATTGTGAACATACATCAAAAATAATGCTAGATTCGGATTCAGCATCGAAAAATACACCTAAATGATAGTTAGTTTGTTGAAAAAGTAACAAAATAAGGTTAGGTTAGGCTAGGTTATGTTAGGATAAATTAGGCGAGGTGATATTAAGTTAGGTGAGGTTAGGTTAGGTAAGGTGTTTTTGGCAAAAATGTCACAAAATTGAGGCTCGCGGGCAGATTTTTCCAAATTTGGCCAAAGAAAATTGAAAATATACTTTTTAGCTGTATTTTGGGCTGCTGAGTCCAAATCTGCCCTCCAAATTGCCCTAGGACGTGAATTTGAGGTACTAAAAGCTGTTTAATCATTATAAATGTAAGAAATTGGTAAATATTTGGATGAATTGTGGACATACGTCAAAAATAATGCTAAATTCCGATTCAGCATCGAAAAATACACCTAAATGGTAGCTAGTTTGTTGAAAAAGTAACAAAATAAGGTTAGGTTAGGTTAGGGTAGGTTATTTTAGGATAAGTTAGGCGAGGTTAGATTAAGTTAGGTGAGGTTAGGTGTTTTTTGGCAAAAAGGTCACAAAATTGAGGCACGCGGGCAGATTTTTCCAAATTTGGCCAAAGAAAATTGAAAATATACTTTTTAGCTGTATTTTGGGCTGCTGAGTCCAAATCTGCCCTCCAAATTGCCCTAGGATGTGAATTTGAGGTACTAAAAGCTGTTTTATCAATATAAATGTAAGAAATTGGTCGATATTTGGATGAATTGTGAACATACGTCAAAAATAATGCTAGATTCGGATTCAGCATAAAAAAATACACCTAAATGATAGCTAGTTTGTTGAAAAAATAACAAAATAAAGTTAGGTTATGTTAGGTTAGGGTAGGTTAAGTTAGGATAAGTTAGGCGAGGTGAGATTAAGTTAGGTGAGGTTAGGTTAGGTTAGGTGTTTTTTGGCAAAAATTTCTCAAAATTGAGGCTCGCGGGCAGATTTTTCCAAATTTGGCCACAGAAAATTTAAAATATACTTTTTAGATGTATTTTGGGCTGCTGAGTGCAAATCCGGCCTCCAAATTGCCCTAGGACATGAATTTGTGGTACTAAAACCTGTTTTATCATTATAAATGTAATAAAATGGGCAATATGTGGAGGAATTGTGGACAGGTCAAAAATAATGCTAGATTCGGATTCAGCATCGAAAAATACACCTAAATGATGCCTAGTTTGTTGAAAAACGTAAAAATAAGGATTTGTGGCAATTTTGTGCCAAAAATTGAGGCTCGCGGGCAGATTTTTCCAAATTTGGCCACAGAAAATTGAAAATATACTTTTTAGCTGTATTTTGGGCTGCTGAGTCCAAATCTCCCCTCCAAATTGCCCTAGGACGTGAATTTGAGGTACTAAAAGCTGTTTTATAAATATAAATGTAAAAAATTGGTAAATATTTGGATGAATTGTGAACATACGTCAAAAATAATGCTAGATTTGGATTCAGCATCGAAAAATACACCTAAATAATAGCTACTTTGTTGAAAAAGTAACAAAATAAGGTTAGGTTAGGTTAGGTTAGGTTAGGGTAGGTTATGTTAGGATAAGTTAGGCGAGGTTAGATTAAGTTAGGTGAGGTTAGGTGTTTTTTGGCAAAAATGTCACAAAATTGAGGCTCGCGGGCAGATTTTTCCAAATTTGGCCAAAGAAAATTGAAAATATACTTTTTAGCTGTATTTTGGGCTGCTGAGTCCAAATCTGCCCTCCAAATTGCCCTAGGACGTGAATTTGAGGTACTAAAAGCTGTTTAATCATTATAAATGTAATAAATTGGTCAATATTTGGATGAATTGTGAACATACGTCAAAAATAATGCTAGATTCGGATTCAGCATCGAAAAATACACCTAAATGATAGTTAGTTTGTTGAAAAAGTAACAAAATAAGGTTAGGTTAGGTTAGGTTAGGTTAGGTTAGGGTAGGTTATGTTAGGATAAGTTAGGCGAGGTGAGATTAAGTTAGGTGAGGTTAGGTTAGGTTAAGTGTTTTTTTGGCAAAAATTTCTCAAAATTGAGGCTCGCGGGCAGATTTTTCCAAATTTGGCCACAGAAAATAAAAAAAAAAAATATACTTTTTAGATGTATTTTGGGCTGCTGAGTGCAAATCCGGCCTCCAAATTGCCCTAGGACGTGAATTTGTGGTACTAAAACCTGTTTTATCATTATAAATGTAATAAAATGGGCAATATGTGGAGGAATTGTGGACATACGTAAAAAATAATGGTAGATTCGGATTCAGCATCGAAAAATACACCTAAATGATGCCTAGTTTGTTGAAAAACGAAAAAATAAGGATTTGTGGCAATTTTGTGCCAAAAATTGTGGCTCGCGGGCAGATTTTTCCACATTTGGCCACAGAAAATTGAAAATATACTTTTTAGCTGTATTTTGGGCTGCTGAGTCCAAATCTCCCCTCCAAATTGCCCTAGGACGTGAATTTGAGGTACTAAAAGCTGTTTTATCATTATAAATGTAATAAATTGGTCAATATTTGGATGAATTGTGGACATACGTCAAAAATAATGCTAGATTCCGATTCAGCATCGAAAAATACACCTAAATGATAGCTAGTTTGTTGAAAAAGTAACAAAATAAAGTTAGGTTAGGGTAGGTTATGTTAGGATAAGTTAGGCGAGGTTTGATTAAGTTAGGTGAGGTTAGGTTAGGTTAGGTGTTTTTTGGCAAAAATGTCACAAAATTGAGGCTCGCGGGCAGATTTTTCCAAATTTGGCCAAAGAAAATTGAAAATATACTTTTTAGCTGTATTTTGGGCTGCTGAGTCCAAATCTGCCCTCCAAATTGCCCTAGGACGTGAATTTGAGGTACTAAAAGCTGTTTTATCAATATAAATGTAATAAATGGGTCAATATTTCGATGAATTGTGGACATACGTCAAAAATAATGCTAGATTCCGATTCAGCATCGAAAAATACACCTAAATGATAGCTAGTTTGTTGAAAAAGTAACAAAATAAAGTTAGGTTAGGGTAGGTTATGTTAGGATAAGTTAGGCGAGGTTAGATTAAGTTAGGTGAGGTTAGGTTAGGTTAGGTGTTTTTTGGCAAAAATGTCACAAAATTGAGGCTCGCGGGCAGATTTTTCCAAATTTGGCCACAGAATATTGAAAATACTTTTTAGATGTATTTTGGGCTGCTGAGTGCAAATCCGGCCTCCAAATTGCCCTAGGACGTGAATTTGTGGTACTAAAACCTGTTTTATCATTATAAATTTAATAAAATGGGCAATATGTGGAGGAATTGTGGACATACGTCAAAAATAATGCTAGATTCGGATTCTGCATCGAAAAATACACCTAAATGATGCCTAGTTTGTTGAAAAACGTAAAAATAAGGATTTGTGGCAATTTTGTGCAAAAATTGAGGCTCGCGGGCAGATTTTTCCAAATTTGGCCACAGAAAATTGAAAATATACTTTTTAGCTGTATTTTGGGCTGCTGAGTCCAAATCTCCCCTCCAAATTGCCCTAGGACGAGAATTTGAGGTACTAAAAGCTGTTTTATCAATATAAATGTAAGAAATTGGTAAATATTTGGATGAATTGTGAACATTCGTCAAAAATAATGCTAGATTCGGATTCAGCATCGAAAAATACACCTAAATGATAGCTAGTTTGTTGAAAAAGTAACAAAATAAAGTTAGGTTAGGTTAGGTTAGGTTAGGTTAGGTTAGGGTAGGTTATGTTAGGATAAGTTAGGCGAGGTGAGATTAAGTTAAGTGAGGTTAGGTTAGGTTAGGTGTTTTTTGGCAAAAATGTCACAAAATTGAGGCTCGCGGGCAGATTTTTCCAAATTTGGCAAAAGAAAATTGAAAATATACTTTTTAGCTGTATTTTGGGCTGCTGAGTCCAAATCTCCCCTCCAAATTGCCCTAGGACGTGAATTTGAGGTACTAAAAGCTGTTTTATCAATATAAATGTAATAAATTGGTCAATATTTGGATGAATTGTGAAGATACGTCAAAAATAATGCTAGATTCGGATTCAGCATCGAAAAATACACATAAATGATAGTAAGTTTGTTGAAAAAGTAACAAAATAAGGTTAGGTTAGGTTAGGTTAGGTTAGGTTACGGTAGGTTATGTTAGGATAAGTTAGGCGAGGTGAGATTAAGTTAGGTGAGGTTAGGTTAGGTTAAGTGTTTTTTGGGCAAAAATTTCTCAAAATTGAGGCTCGCGGGCAGATTTTTCCAAATTTGGCCACAGAAAATTGAAAATATACTTTTTAGCTGTATTTTGGGCTGCTGAGTCCAAATCTGCCCTCCAAATTGCCCTAGGACGTGAATTTGAGGTACTAAAAGCTGTTTAATCATTATAAATGTAATAAATTGGTCAATATTTGGATGAATTGTGAACATACGTCAAAAATAATGCTAGATTCGGATTCAGCATCGAAAAATACACCTAAATGATAGTTAGTTTGTTGAAAAAGTAACAAAATAAGGTTAGGTTAGGTTAGGTTAGGTTAGGTTAGGGTAGGTTATGTTAGGATAAGTTAGGCGAGGTGAGATTAAGTTAGGTGAGGTTAGGTTAGGTTAAGTGTTTTTTTGGCAAAAATTTCTCAAAATTGAGGCTCGCGGGCAGATTTTTCCAAATTTGGCCACAGAAAATAAAAAAAAAAATATACTTTTTAGATGTATTTTGGGCTGCTGAGTGCAAATCCGGCCTCCAAATTGCCCTAGGACGTGAATTTGTGGTACTAAAACCTGTTTTATCATTATAAATGTAATAAAATGGGCAATATGTGGAGGAATTGTGGACATACGTAAAAAATAATGGTAGATTCGGATTCAGCATCGAAAAATACACCTAAATGATGCCTAGTTTGTTGAAAAACGTAAAAATAAGGATTTGTGGCAATTTTGTGCCAAAAATTGTGGCTCGCGGGCAGATTTTTCCACATTTGGCCACAGAAAATTGAAAATATACTTTTTAGCTGTATTTTGGGCTGCTGAGTCCAAATCTCCCCTCCAAATTGCCCTAGGACGTGAATTTGAGGTACTAAAAGCTGTTTTATCATTATAAATGTAATAAATTGGTCAATATTTGGATGAATTGTGGACATACGTCAAAAATAATGCTAGATTCCGATTCAGCATCGAAAAATACACCTAAATGATAGCTAGT
Organism: Lithodes maja; assembly: GCA_037953745.1. Taxonomy (NCBI): domain Eukaryota; kingdom Metazoa; phylum Arthropoda; class Malacostraca; order Decapoda; family Lithodidae; genus Lithodes; species Lithodes maja. The sequence continues at coordinate 42,930 of JBAKBP010002287.1, forward strand.
TTGTGGAAAAAGTAACAAAATAAAGTTAGGTTAGGGTAGGTTATGTTAGGATAAGTTAGGCGAGGTTAGATTAAGTTAGGTGAGGTTAGGTTAGGTTAGGTGTTTTTTGGCAAAAATGTCACAAAATTGAGGCTCGCGGGCAGATTTTTCCAAATTTGGCCAAAGAACATTGAAAATATACTTTTTAGCTGTATTTTGGGCTGCTGAGTCCAAATCTGCCCTCCAAATTGCCCTAGGACGTGAATTTGAGGTACTAAAAGCTGTTTTATCAATATAAATTTAAGAAATTGGTCAATATTTGGATGAATTGTGAACATACGTCAAAAATAATGCTAGATTCGGATTCAGCATCGAAAAATACACCTAAATGATAGTTAGTTTGTTGAAAAAGTAACAAAATAAGGTTAGGTTAGGTTAGGTTAGGTTAGGTTAGGTTAGGGTAGGTTATTTTAGGATAAGTTAGGCGAGGTTAGATTAAGTTAGGTGAGGTTAGGTGTTTTTTGGCAAAAATGTCACAAAATTGAGGCTCGCGGGCAGATTTTTTCCAAATTTGGCCAAAGAAAATTGAAAATATACTTTTTAGCTGTATTTTGGGCTGCTGAGTCCAAATCTGCCCTCCAAATTGCCCTAGGACGTGAATTTGAGGTACTAAAAGCTGTTTTATCATTATAAATGTAATAAATTGGTCAATATTTCGATGAATTGTGGACATACGTCAAAAATAATGCTAGATTCCGATTCAGCATCGAAAAATGCACCTAAATGATAGCTAGTTTGTTGAAAAAGTAACAAAATAAGGTTAGGTTAGGTTAGTAAAGCTGGAAGTATGGAGGATAAAGTGCAGGAGAGGGTGCAACAGGGGAAGAGGCTTGTAGGAATGCTGAAAGAAGTAACAAGGAATAGGGTGGTCAGCATGGAAGTAAACAAGTCCTTGCATGATAGTGTGGTAATCCCGACATTCGCGTACGTGAGTGAAGCGTTGACGTTGTTGGAGAGGCACTACTCACGAGTGAAAGGGGTGGAAATTAGTTGTTGTTGTTGTTGTTGTTCCCTAAGCTGCCTGGCCGAACAGCCCCGAGTCCCTGAGGAAGGCCATGGCCACAATCGGGCTTTCCCACAGAGCTCTCATTGAGTGTAGGTTGTGTTGTTGGCGTAAGTGGTTGTGTGAAATGCAGTCTTCTATGATGTGTTTAATGGTATGGGGTGCTGTGTTACATCCCGGGCAGGCGTCGACAACGGAGTCATCCAGTCTCTTCTGATAGCTCAGGAGAGCTGGATGGTGTCCGCATCTCAGCCTGGCCAGGTGGACTCTGTCCTCGCGAGGGAGGAAGGATTCGGAAGGATGGATTTCGGGAGGTCGTGCATGCAGCTGCGTGTTGTCTGTGAGTGAGTGGATGGATTGGCGAGAGATATGAGTATGGATGTGCTTCTGGAAGTTGGTTCGGGGTGGGCAGGGAGGGAGAGAGGACAATAATTGAGTGTGATACCGTGTGCTGGGTGTTGTTTTGATATTTCTTGGTGTCTGTGGGTGTGTTGCCATGTAGTTTAGTGGGTGGTCTTGGTTCGTGGAGGCTGCTGCCAGGAATTGAGTGCCTCTCATGTCCAGATGGTCTTTGACTTTGAGGATTTTTGTTTCTTGATGTAGATGATCTGTGGGTGTAGTAGCTGTGCAGCCTGTAATGATCTTCAGGGCTTTGTTTTGAATAGTCTGTAAGGTCTTATGATGTGTTTCAGCTAGGTTAGAAGCCCAGACTGGGCTTGCGTATTCCATTACTGATCTTATGTATTGTTTATATACTGTGGTGGTAGTTTCTTTGTTGTGTCCAAATTTTGTGTGAGCAAGTGACCTGAGGGCGTTAAGTCTGGGTGTCAGTTTCTTTTTAATGCTTGTGGTGTGCTGTTTGAATGTCATATGAGTATCATATGTTACTCCTAGGATTTTGTGTGTGTGTGTATGTGTTAGGGGTGTGTTGTTTATGGTGAGTTGAGGGATGTATTCGTGTTCACCTGTCCAGCTTGTGAGCAGGGTTGCGGTGGATTTGGCTGGGGCTAGATTAAGTCTGTTTGTAGTGCACCAGCCATGTAGTGTGTTGAGATAGGGTTGAAGGAGATCTGTTGCTCTTCTTGGTTCATGGTGTGTGCATGTGAGTGTTATGTCATCTGCATAGGAGGCAAGTTTATTTGGGGAGTATTGGGTGTAGTTATATCGTGCATGTACAGATTGAAGAGTGCGGGCGATAGGACGGATCCTTGTGGGACTCCGTTTGGAAAGTTTCTGATTTTAGATGACTGACCGGCAAAAGATATGTGTGCACATCTGCCTGCTAGGAAGTTGGCCAGCCACCTTTTTGTGTTGTTGTGCATGTTTGTGTTGTAGATTTTGTTTGTTAGGTTGTGGCGTGGGATGGCATCAAAGGCTTTACTAATGTCGAGTGTGGCTAATAGTGATCTGTGTGGTGGTCTAGCTGAGTTGATGCCGTCAAAAGCTCTTTGTGTAAGGTCTGTGAGAAGAGTGTTTGTGGAGTGCAGTGGCCTAAAGCCATGTTGTGTTGGAGCTAGGGGTAGGTCGGGTGTAATTAGTTGTAATACTAGGCGTTCCATGACTTTGGAGGGGGAGCAAAGGAGTGTATTGGGGCGGTGCGAGGAGGGTAGCGTGGGGTCTTTGTTGGGTTTGGGGAATGTGATGATGATACCATGCTTCCAAATGTCTGGTATTGTGTTGTGTGAATAGCTGTAGTTTGATATGTTAGTGAGTGTTTGTATGCCTTGTGGTCCCAGGTGTCTGAGATGTATGTTGCTTATGTTGTCTAGGCCACAGGCGGGTGAGTGCTTGAGATTGTTGATGATATGCTTTGTCTGGTGATTGGTGAAGGGTGTATAGTCAGGGTCTGTGGGGAATTGTCTCTTACGTCGGATGACACGTCGGTCGTCTTTGTGAGGTTTTAGGTGGCTGACATGTGAGAAGTGATTGATGAGAGTGTTTGCTTGTTGTTTACATGAAGGAGTAGAGTCTGTTGTTGTGATTGCAGCATGTGATTGTGTTGTGTTGCTGTTGGAAAGTGTGATGCTGTTTAGTGTTTTGTAGAGTTTTTTGGGGTTTGTTTTGTGATCAAGTGTTTGTAGGAAGTTATTCCAATTTAGTTTTTGTTGTTCTTGTATTTTGTTGTTAGTTTGGGTGTTGAGTGCTTGAATTTGTTGTGTAATGTCTTGTGTGTGGGGTGCTGGGGAGTGTTTCAGTGTGTCGCGTTGTCTGATGAGGTTTTGAATTTCTGGTGTGAAGTTGGGGTTGTCTTTTTCTGTTACCTCTTGGAATGTGTTTCTTGTCAGCGTTTTGGATAGTTTTATTGAGTATGTGTACAGCATTGTTGATGTTAGTGATGGGTGTACTGTTTAGAGTTGTGAAGTGTTGTTCGGTCTCATTTGTAAATGCTTCCCAGTTAGCTCTTTTATAATTGGTGTATGTGTGTTTGTGGCTAGCTGGGGTGAGTCTGGTTTTGGTGGTGATAATGATCGGGAGGTGGTCAGAGCCTAAGGTTCTGACCACCCTCCAGGATGTTGTGGGGGCGAGTTCTGGGGAGCAAAAGGTGATGTCTGGAGATGATGGGTTATAGAGGGCTTGGTGAGGAATATGGGTATGTTGATGGATGTCGTTAAGGATGATGAGGTTATCTGTTTGGTTTTGTAGTACCAGCCCTCTGTCTGTGTCAGGGTTGTCGACAAACCAGGCCGACGTCTTGGCGTTGAAGTCACCACCCAGGATGATGTGTGGGGTGTTTGTGATGTGTTGTAAGTGTGGTCTGTATTCATTTGGTACTGTAGGGGATGTTTGGGGAGGGATGTATGTGTTTATGATGGTTATGTTGGATTTGTTGCCAGTGCGTATTTTAATTGATTGTATTTCTGTTGTGTTATCATTTGGGGGGAGGAGGGATTTGGTTTGTACACTGGTTACTATGTATGATATTTCATTGTGTACCAGGGTGATGAGTCCACCGCCCCCGCCGACAGCCCGGTCTTGTCTGATGGTGGTGAAATTATGAAATGTGGGTGTTTTTTGTGATGTGCGGAGTTTTGTTTCTTGTAAGATGGCAATGTGTATGTTGTGTTGTTTGATGAAGTGTGAGATTTCGTGTTTCTTTGTGTTAATGCCATCTATGTTCAATTGGAGAATGTTAATGTTATGTGCACGATGTATGTTGGGTGCTGCTGCACGAGGATGGGGTGGGGGTGAGGGAGGGGCTGGAGGTTGGGATGGGTGAGGTGGGGGTGGGGATTGGGGAGCAGGAGATGGGGGTTGGAATGGATTAGGATGGGGTATGGTGTGTTGAGTTGAGGATGTGGATAGTATGGGAAGGTTAGGTGTGTTAGGGAGGAGAGGTGGACGGGTTTTAGGGGGGGGAGTGGATGATATGGGAAGGCTAGGTGGGTTGGGGAGGAGAGGTGGACGGGTTTTAGGCGAGGGATTTGACTGGGAGAGGGAGGGCATGAGGAACAGGTCCAGGTGTTCGTGTAGTGTTTCTTGGAGGCAAGTGTTGTACAGGTGAAGTGGGTCCAGTTCCTGCATGAATTGCAGAGAACTGAACCCTTAGTGTGGCGACTCGAAGTGATGGGTTTTGAGCAAGTTGGACATATGTATGTGTACGTGGGTCCTGGGTTGCTCTCAATGTCTCCGGCTAGAAGAAGTCTTCGAGAAATGACAGCCGGAGAGTCATTTCTCGGTGTAGGAAAAACTGTGTGATGTGTGTGTGTGTGGTGTGAGAGGTGTGGAAATTCCCGCCGCGACCGAAGCCACTCCAAGGACCCGTGCCCCCAGGGGGGGGGCAGGGGATAGTTGTGTCGGTTTGGCTCCCGAAACTGCTCCCCGCGGCCGGCATCCGGTTGTCCTCCACTGGTCGATTGATCTTGTCTCCGGCCGTGGAGGGTCGGCAGCCATCCGCAGTTGGCAGCTCCGGGAGGTGGTCCCACGGCGTAGACGCCGCCACATCAGGACCATCAGGTGGAAATTAGTTACTTGAGAAGTGCGTATGGAAAAATAAACAGAAAAATGACAAACTATGAGTGTTCTAGTGTGGATCTGGATGTGATGAGATTGTGAACACCTGGAGTTGGTACGATCATGTCGACATATGGCAAATGTGAAAATTACTACGAGAGTGTATGAGAGTGACTTGGAAGGGCACCAAGGGGTGGACCGAGGAAGACCTGGGATCAGACTATATGTGCCGATCTCAAATCCAAAAACTTGATAAGCGAAGCAGCCCTTAACAGGGTTGCCTGGAACGCCGACATTAGGACAAGACTAAAACTGCACGTATGTGTGGAGTACTCAGTCTTAACATTTTATGTTGTTTTATGTTTTACAGAGGAACAGGTAGGAAATTGAAGAAAGTTGGAGTTGAGAGGCATATGAGTGAGAGGGGTGTTGGACGAGAGGAGGGACGCTGACTGACAGCTGAATGGAGAAGATTCATTCATGGCCACCCCATCAGAGATTAGGTAACAAAAACATTTATTTTTTTGTTCTATGTGTATGAAGGAGACAAAAGGCAGGCTGCCTGTAACGAGTGTCTCCTTTAAAGCCAAAAGAGTGACAGGGCCAATATCAAGAGACGTTGGCGTCAAAATGCCTGGACACACGCAGTTTAAAGATAGATAGATCCAAGGGTGCATTAATTTATAATAAAAGGGCTTATTTATTGTACTATACCCTGTTCCAAATAAGTAGCTCAAAACTCTTGAACATTACTCTCTACAACTCACAAACAACTAGAGTAATTGAGCTAATATTTATACCACTTCGGAAGGCTCAGCCATAGAATAGGTATAGAAAATAACAGCCATCTTGTAATATTGTGAGTGAAGAGATATGCCAGAAGCTAAATGTTAGGGTAGTACCATGTAGTAAGAAACTGTATCCATACGGAGTTGACACTCCATTGGTACTAAAGGGTAAATTTTAGGCCGAGGTATCCTATAATGGTATAAAGTTGATAACTGAGGTTGTTGTAGTAGAGGGTACCAGTGCATCTTTGTTGGGGAAATTCACTGCCATGAAGTTGGGCATTCTCAAAATTGAAGAGTGTAAAACAGATAATCTTTGTGCTAATGAAGTAAACATGCTGAATAACTGGATATGAATATCTAAAAGATAAATATAACCAATGTTTCACTGGTCTGGGTAAACTCACAAATTTTCAGTTAAAATTTCACGTAGATCATAATGTAGCACCAGTAGCACAGCCTATGAGAAGAGTCCCATTTAATTTGAGAAAGGGTATTGAAAAGAAACTTAAGGAGTTAGAAGACCTTGATATTATAGAACCAGTAGAAGGACCAACTTCATGCATTTCTCCACCAGTAGCAGTGCCTAAGTCAGACAATTTGGAGGATATTAGATTGTGTGTGGATATGAGGCGTGTGAATGAAGCTGTTTTGAGAACTAGACACCCTATCCCAACAATTGATGAACTGTTGCTAGACATGAATGGTGCTAAGATTTTTTTCTAAATTAGATTTAAAGTGGGGTTCCCATCAAATTGAACTAGCACCAGAAAGTAGAGATATAACAACATTCATCACACATAAAGGCCTGTCTAGGTACAAGAGACTGATGTTTGGAGTAAACTGTGCACCAGAAGAGTATCAACATATCTTGCAACAAGTACTTCAAGGTTGTGAGGTGGTTAAGGTTATTGCTGATGACATTATTGTATATGGCTCATCTGAACAAGAACATAGGGAAAGACTAGAGAGAGTTTTGAGTACCCTGTGTCAAAGAAACCTAACTGTAAACCCAAAGAAGTGTGAATTTGGTATGAATAAGCTTGTATTCATGGGTCATGTGTTGTCTAAGAAGGGAATTGGACCATCAGAAAGTAAAATCAAAGCTGTAAAGGGAGCCAAGAGACCAGAAAATGCAGCAGAGAGGTTAGAAGTTTCTTAAGTCAAGCGGCTCGCTTGGTGTAGTGACTAGCGTCTCGGACTTCCACCCAGAAGGCCCGGGTTCGCGCCCACGCTCGGCGCATTAAAATTTTTTCACAAGCACTGAGTCGTTACCATCCCTCATGAGCAAAGGGATGGGATAGTAGTACAGGACCCCAATGGAAATACGCCTAATCGGCCTTATTGAGCTATCCTTAGCTGGCTTAGCATGCGCTAGCTTTAAGAACTATTATTATTATTATTATTATTACTGTAGTAGGTATATTGACAACTTAACCACAAGGGAAGAGCCACTTAGAATATTAACAAGATGTGAACAACCCTGGGTATGGGGAAAACAGCAAGAGGAAGCATTCATTCATTTGAAGAATCATTTGACTAGAACATGGACTATGAAGTGGGAGTTTTGCATAACACTTCATCAGGTAAGGTAATTGAAACACTGGACAATTGGTTCACATGTCATGGTATACCAGAAGTAATAGTGTCAGACAATGGACCTCAATTTGTATCTGAAGAATTTCATAATTTTGTACAAACCTCAGGTAGAACTCACAGAAGGTTTACACCTTATTCACCTCAAGCTAATGGAGAAGTGGAAAGACAAAAAAAAAATTTGTTACAGGCCATTCGCACATTTCATGTAGAGGGTAGTAACTGGAAGAAAGACTTTAATAAATTTTGTGTAGGCTATAGAAGCACACCTCACAGCGTTACTGGTATTAGCTAGCCAGACCAAGAAATGGTCTAATCTAGCTTAGATAATATATCAGGAGGCAAAAATCACTTTTACCTTGTGAATGGTGAAGACTAGAATGTTCTATATCAAGTGTTTTTCGATTGAGCAAAATAATAAAAGTAGTTTTGGACCCGTGGTCACTGTGTGTGTGTGTGTGTGTGTCGCGGATCGTTCGTCGGACCAGTAAACAAAGCAATACACAAGAGATATGAATCGGTTTGGTCAAGATTACTCGGTTAATATACGTTTATTAAATATACCTGGGATATTCTCGCTATCCAAGCAGCTCAGTTGACGTTTTGTGAGTATCTATAGCCTAGGCCTAGGCCTATTGATTTCCGGCCCCCTTATATGAATACTATAGCCTAGGCTACCCAGCAACGGATTTTTTTCATGCAACGGACAAGTGACGGTCCCATATAGTCTGTTGAACCGAGGGTCGAGTATATATATATATATATATATATATATATATATATATATATATATATATATATATTTTTTTTTTTTTAATTATTGATCAATATCGAACACAAAGGAGACAATACAGTACACTGTTTTGCTACAGTCCAGATGCTTCACCACTTGGCTTTAAAGGTTCAATGATTCAAAAAGGTGTAGCCTAACTATATTGATGCTCATGACTGTACATGCTAGAATAGGTTTAGCATGAATTAGAAGGCATACAGGTAGAATAAAATACATGATACGCTAGGGTTGGGTACGGATTAAGAGGAGTTTAAAGAATTGGAAGGGGTATGGCAGAGTGAATGGGATGGTCAGGGGTCAAGAACACCGCAAATAGAGGCCAGACAGGGGGATGTATTTTAGTAGAGGATAAAGAACAGAAGGTAGGGACTAAATAAAGGACATGACACAGGGCTAAACATGAGGGAGAGAGGGACTGGTCAGGGGTCAAGGATCAAGAACAGAGCAAATAGAGGCCAGACAGGGGGACGTATTTTAGTAGAGGCGTATCGTTTTACTAATGGGACTAAACATGAGGGAGAGAGGGTATGGTCAAATGCAGGCTAGACAGGTGGACGTATTTTAGTAGAGGATAAAGAACAGAGGGTTGGGACTAGATAAAGGGGTGAAGTCACAGAGTGTGAGGTGAAGCTGAACGGTCAGGCTATGGAGATCGTCAACTCTTTTAAGTATTTGGGCAGTGTGTTGAGTAAAGATGGGACTATGGATGAAGAAGTGCTGGAGAGGGTACAACAGGGGAAGAGGGTTGTAGAAAGGCTAAAAGCAGTAACAAGAAATAGGGTGGTCAGTATGGAAGTGAAGAAGTCCTTGCATGACAGTGTGGTAATCCCGACACTGACTTACGGAAGCGAAGCATGGACGTTGGTTGAGAGACTCAGACCAAGAGTGGGAGCAGTGGAAATGAATTACTTAAGGAGTGCGTGCGGAGTTACATGGAGGGATATACAGACTAATGAAGAAGTAAGAAGGAGGTGTGGTGTGGAGGTACATGTGCTGGAAAGTGTGAAAAGGAACAACTTGAGATGGTTCGGCCATATGGAACGTATGGAAAGCGAGAGAATGACTAAGAGGGTGTACGAGAGCGAGGTGGAGGGACAGAGAGGGAAAGGTGGACCGAATGAGAGGTGGAAGGATGGCGTGAGGAAGTATATGAACGAAGGCGGTGCTGGTTGGGGGGAGGGGCATCGACTGACTGGAGACAGAGGTGCATGGGGCGGTTCGTTCGTGGCCACCCCTTCGGGGATCACGGCGTCAGGCAATAAATAGATAGATAGATAGATAGATAGAGAAGAGGAAGATAAATGGAAAAAACTATATATGGAACAAGACAAAAGTACAATTATTAATAAGGAAAGAGATGTATATTAATGAGAAGAAGATGGCAAAGGAAATTAAGGAGGACAAAAGTAATGGGAAAAACACATGGAAATACATAAAGATGTTGAAGGGAGAGAAGCAAAAAGAAAAAGAGTGCCTCTTGAATAGTGTATATGGGGAGGATGGTAAGAAACTAGAGAGAGAGGAGGCTAAAAAGGAAGTTGAGAACTTTTGGAGTACTATTTATGGAAAAAACATGAAAATTAAATTAAGGAAGTATGGCATACAGAAGGGATAACGGAGTACGAAGGAGAAAGAGGAAATATAAAAAGGAAGATAGAAAGAGGGATACAGTACAAAGTGGTTAAAAGGGACAGAGACAGAAGAAAATTATGTAGAGTATGTAGACCTATGTAGTGATGAAATAAGAGAGCACTTACAGATGGCAGTACCAATAAAGGGAGGAATATTATATATGGAAGATGAAGTAATAATTGAGGAAAAGTTACAAAGTGTCTGAAGAAGATGAAACTCAAGAAAGCTGCAGGACCAGACGGAATAAAACCAGAGCTATTTAAAGTGTTCCTAGATAGTAATATATTGATAAAATCACTAGTGCAATTGATGAAAAGGGTAATGGAGACAGGTAATATCCCAGAAGCATGGAAGGAATCAAATACTGTGATGATACCGAAAACCAGGAGACAAAAATCCAACAAGTTTAGGCCTATATCGCTCACAAATGTCGGATATAAATTAACAATGGCAACAATAAGGACGAGTATCGAAGAGCATATAGAAAGAAATGCATGGGGAAAGGATACACAGGCAGGGTTTACAGCGGGAGGAAGAATAGAGAACAATATCTTTATCTTACGGTACTGTATAGAAAGAATATTTGAAAGGAAGAAGTCATTAATAGTGATATCGATAGACTATGCAAATGCATTTGATAGTATTAAGAGAGATATGATGATAAAGCTATTGATGGATTATAAGGTTCATCCTCAGGTAATTGCAGTAATAGCGGAAATGTACGAGGGAGATAAAACTAAAGTGAGACTAGATGAAGAATTAATAATACCAGTTACTAGTGGAATAAGACAGGGGTGTACGGGGTCAACAACGCTATTCAAGTTGGTGACTTTTAGGATAATGCAGAAGCTGGAAGAATTAGATATAGGTTTTAAGGATGAAGCGTTTAAGATAACATCGTTATTTTTCGCAGACGATGGGATGTTGTTGGCAGAAAGTATAGAAGACGCAGAGAGAGTGATAGGAACGGTAATAAATACAAGTAGAGAGTGTGGACTGGAAATAAACAAACAAAAGAGTAGTATAATAATATTTAACATGAAGGAAAAGCCACAGGAAATAGTAGGAATAAGAGTCAGTAATAAGATCAAGTACTTAGGAATTACAATAAATGATAGTAAGAATTGTTTTAAGTTACACAAAGGTATGATGATAGAGAAGGCAGTAAAAATGGCTAATATGACATACTCAATAATTGCAAGGAGCTGCTCTACATTATTAATTGGTAAGACATACTGGAAAAGTGTAGCCCTCCCTGCAATGCTGTACGGAGCAAATATATTAGATTTAAATAAACAGGAGATACGACTACAAAGGATAGAGAATAGTGTAAGCACACAAATATTGGGAGCTCCGAGGTATGCGCAAGAGGCAGCAATAAAAGGAGAGATAGGAATTTCAAGTATGAAAGCAAGGATAATGGAGGGACAGTTAAAGTATTTACAATATATTTTGAGAGAAGAAGGGAACAAATTGCTTGGAAGAATAGTGGAAGAGATGAAAGAGAAAAAGAAGAACAAATGGATAAAAGGATTAATAGAGGATAGAAAAATGGTAGGGATAAGAGGAGGGAAAGTGACAAATGAAGAGATAAAGATGAAGGTGAGAGAGTGGGATACTAAAGTATGGAAGCAAGAAATGGAAGAAAAACCAAGTCTGAAAATGTGTAGAGAATGGAGAAGAGAGATAGGTGGCCAAGAGAATGTGTATGATAGTAGGGAGGCTTCGGTGATCCTGTTTAAATGCAGGAGTAACAACATGAACCTGGGGAACAGACCGAGATTTAGTAACGAGACGACAGAGTGCATCATGTGTGGCTATGAGTATGAGGACCTGAACCACTTTCTGCTGCACTGCCCGGCGTACAGCGAAGAGAGGAGGAACAACCCAGCACTACAGCAGCCCTACCAGCAGGATGAAGAGTTGACTATTGGCCGCCTACTATTCAACAGAAATACAACAGAAGAGGCAAAAACAACTATAGACTTTGGCAAATAAGAAATAAGAAAATAAAGGAATTATTAAGATAAAGTAGACCCGGACCCAGACCGCAAGAAAACCCCTACATCAGGGAGTGCCGCTTTAAAGGTATTACTCCCGCCAATCAACTGAACTGAACTGGTAGATTTTGAGTGATGTTATAATCTATTAATATCAATGTTATCATGCATTGTCAGATATTTTGTTTTGCTTTGTAATTCATTTGAAATGTCACAGATGATTAACCCCTCCAACCCGGATAGGCTCTTGAACGCCCATATCAACCTCGGCCCGCGCAACCCGGATGGCCTCTTGTACGCCCCTTGCTTGCATGCTTGCTTTTCGAAAGCCGCGCGTAAATTTTGGTATCATGGGACGGTAGGTGGCGCCACCCGGCGTAAACGACGCCACAACAACAGTATCTACCCCGACGCCATCATGGACAGTACGCCAAATAGTGATTCCGCCGTGTCCGACATCGTGCTTCCTACAACGCCCTTGCTAGTTCGTCGCGCCTTACCCCGACGCCATCGCCTAAATGTGTTATCTCCCGGAGGTATTGAGACGACTTTGAGACTTTATGAGCGAGCTGATGCCAAGCATATTGTTGATGATGAAGTCAGTGACGACTCGAGTAATTATAAGTCGAGTGATTATGGCCATCAGAGTGAGAAAGAAGAGCAATTCCTGGGATTTGCGAGAGAATTTGACAGTGATGAGAGTGATGTAGGTGATGTACCATTTATTGAGGAAGCTGGTTTACCTAAAGACAGTGAACTTGGGAGAGTAAGTGAGTGGGAGAGTTCAAGGTCACTCACCAAATTTCGCATAAGTGACACGACTCCAAGCCCTTCCCCAGGTAAATCGCCTTTCAAGCTACATTTGTAAAAGCAAAAAATACTTCAGAAGGCGGCCGCGGCAGCTAGGGAACAAGCAAAAATACTTGGTGAGGATGAGGCTGTGAGTGAGGGTCAGCGTGGTGACCCTTCTCGACCGCCATTGTCTCCCTTATCTACCCACGCCACCCAAGATGACCCGGATGCCCCGCATTCTTCCCCACCACCCCCACCATTGCCAAGGGTTGAGGACCCCCCACTTTCAGCCTATTTGCCTCCTAGGTCCCCCGACAGGAGACATACTGTTGCCGAAAAGGGGAAAGGTAGAAAATATACTAAGAAAATTAAGAAAAGTAAGAGAGTTTTGTTCGAGGCTCCCGCGGCGGCGTCCACCCCGGCCGGCCCCAGCCATACGTCCCCGCAACTGTCCCCGCAACTTTCCCCACGGTCCTCCCCACCTCTCCCGCCTTCAACATGTCTTCCTGCAGAAGTCTTTGAGCTCGCATCACCAATACCTGGGCCTAGTGAAAGTGAATCATTGCTTTCTGTCACTCGTCGCAGGCCAAGGAGCCCGGGACCTCGGGGGGACACAGCCTCACCTGCCACTCCTTCCCCACCTCGCCCACCCGCACGCCGCCCACGCATCACTGGTTCCCCGCCAGATTATGTGGGGGACACTGATGATGAAGGGCACCTCTCTGAAGACTCTGGCCATGATTACATAGGTCCACCGTCAGGGCAAGATGACCACTCTGACGATGAATATATGGACATCGACGACCCTCGACCCACCCGCTTGGCCCGGCGTCGTGCTGCCCGTCTTGCTGCCCGCCGCCCTGGCCGCCGCCCTCGCCGCCCTAGGGCGCGCGCCTCCCGAGTTGGCCGTGGGCGTGCTGGGCCACCAGCTGGAGCTCCTCGTCAGCGTAGACAAGACCCATTCTACGTTTTTCAGTGGCAAGACGTAGTTGATGGGGATGGATACAACCCTGATGTGCCAGCTTTTGATGAGGTACTGGAGGGTTCAGGCATTACCCCCAATTTTCCTGCAGGCCCCAATGCTCCACCACATGAACTATTTGAGGCATTCTTTGATGAGGAGGTGGTAGGCTATGTTGTCAAAGAGACAAATAAGCAGCACCAATACCAGGTCCACTTTTTGGGCAAGGTGACCAAGGGCCACATGAGGAAGTGGACCCCAGTGACTCATAAAGAATTCATGGTGTTCCTGGCACTCACCATGCTAATGCCTCATGTCAAGAAGCATAGGTTGCCTGACTATTGGATCACCAATGATCTGATTGCCACCCCTGCCTTCGGGAAATATATGGCTCGCGACCGGTACCTTGATATCCTCGCAGCGCTCCATCTTGTCACCAACCTTGACGTCCACCTCCCAGACAAGCTGTGGAAGATTAGGACGTTGTATGAGATGATGCGAGAACGCTTCACCTCCTACTTCAAGCCCTTCCGCAAGGTCGTCATTGACGAGTCTCTTGTGCTGTTCCGGGGAAAACTCAGCTTCCGGCAGTACATCCCCTCAAAAAGACATCGCTTTGGCATAAAATTCTTTGTGCTGTGCAACTGCCAAACTGGCTATGTCCTGGACTTCCTGGTCTACAGTGGGAAGGAAGGGGACTTGCTTGTGGACCCCCTCATTGGCTTTGGCGGAGCAGTGGTGCAAGCCATGATGGACCGCTACTTCAATAAGAATCACGTCCTCTACACGGACAATTATTACACATCCCCCACTCTCTCACAGTACCTGCATGAGCACAAGACGGGGACTGTAGGCACAGTACGAGGGAAAAGGAAGGGCATGCCACCTTTCCCTCCAAAGACCAAAAAAGGTGATGTCTTCAAGAAGTCGTCGGGGCCCATTCTGGCTATCCATTGGCACGACCAGCGGAAGGTCAACCTCCTGACCACCATCCACAAGGGGGAAATGGTGGAGACTGGCAAGGTGGATCGCCGCACCCAGGCCAGGGTGACCAAGCCCGATGCTGTCCTGGACTACAACATCAACATGAGGCTGGTGGACAAGTCCGACATGCAGATAGGCTTTATTGACTGCCTGCGTACCTCGTGCAGATGGTACAAAAAGTTCTTTCTGCATATGGTGGACATGTCAGTTCTGAATGCCTACAATATATACAGGCTTCGGAATGAGAACCCACCCCTGAAGTTCAATAGCCTGTGGAGGTTCCAAAAGCAGGTGTTGACGGAGCTCCTGGAGAAGTATGCTACGCCACAGAGGGCAGTGGCACATGCTGGGCCCGCCGTTCTCGACCGCTTGCAGTCTGGTCCATACTTGCTTAGGCACAGGCTTGGTTTCCTGCCTCAGAATGAATCAGGAAGAACACAGCAGAAGCGGTGCCATGTCTGCTACAACAGCAGGGTGAGGCCGAACCCAGGTAAAAAGTCAACCATGGAGTGTGTGGCGTGCAAGGTGGCACTCTGTGCTGTAGAGTGCTTCTTTGATTACCACTCCAAGCTGGAGTTCTAATAATCATACTGAAATTGCCAAATAAAATGACAATATGTACACTATAATTATATATAGGCAAAAAGTGGAAGAAAACCAATTTATTATAATACAAAAGTCAAGTATTATGAGAAAATTGATACAAATACAATTCCACCATAATATGTGAAAGTGACACATATGTATATACCAAGTGACATTCATATGATTAGAACCTATAGAAATATATAAATCAGTGAAAAAAGACACAATAAATTGTATATAAAACGTTTACAAATCATATAACTAAGTGAAAGTGACACAAGACCTAAGATTTGATGGCCAAAGTATAATAAATACCTGTGATAACGAATAATCAGTGCCTAATACAACA
This sequence comes from Lithodes maja, assembly GCA_037953745.1. NCBI lineage: Eukaryota > Metazoa > Arthropoda > Malacostraca > Decapoda > Lithodidae > Lithodes > Lithodes maja. The sequence goes on from JBAKBP010002287.1 coordinate 58,403, forward strand.
ATAACCTACCTCAATTACTAATAAAATGTACGGTATCGAGTGAAAATGAGCATTATCAGTGACAGTGACACTCTCTAAAGCATATTTGTCAAAGTGAAAGTGACACAAGACCTAAGATTTGATGGCCAAAGTATAATAAATACCTGTGATAACGAATAATCAGTGCCTAATACAACAATAACCTACCTCAATTACTAATATAATGTATGGTATCGAGTGAAAATGAGCATTATCAGTGACAGTGACACTCTCTAAAGCATATTTGTCAAAGTGAAAGTGACACAAGACCTAATATTTGATGGCCAAAGTATAATAAACACCTGTGATAACGAATAATCAGTGCCTAATACAACAATAACCTACCTCAATTACTAATAAAATGTATGGTATCGAGTGAAAATTAGCAATATCAGTGACAGTGATACCCTAATAAACATATTTTATATAATTGGCCTCAAAATAACTAGAAAATATCAAATAAACATCACATTCTCAATATCAAACACTAAAATCGTCTAAGGGAGATAAATACTTTGGCGCGGCGAGCGGCTAGGTGCGTCGTAGCCATGGCCGGGCCGACGCTTTCGTACACGGGAAGAATTTACCGCATAAAAAAGCACTCGTCTTCCCACGCTCACCATTATGCAACCAGAGGGGCTAGAGACCTCTACTCAACGCCATTCGACAGAGGAAGGTTTGTGGAACATTATTCTTTTTTATTCACAACATTACATGCCATATTCATTCAATTACAGAGTAGTTAACATAGGCCAAAAATCGTCAAAACCCCCGGTACAGCAGCACAGTCGCGAGCTATAGCCCCCGGGGCTGGAGGGTTAATAGGGTATAGAGAGAGAGCCATCACCCCTAGTTTGTACTATGTACTGTATCCCAAATATGTGCCCATTGCCTTGCTGTCTTTGAACTAAATTATTTTATATAAACACTTATGTTAAATTGTTATCGTTGACTTTTGATTTGTAACTTTGATATGCATTGATTATGATGGACTGACCAGTGATTTATAATATGCCTCAGCTTTATAGTAGGTGGTAGTAAGAAGCGAGTATTTTCTTGTCTCCATGATACCTGTCTATTTCACCAAAATAATTATTTCAATCATGTATTGATTAATGTATTGAGGAGTTGAGGGTCGAGCTGCTACCTAGGTACGGTAGGTCATAACAGTATGTATGTATGTACACTCGGTCCAAAAAGTATCTGCACCCCTACGCTGATTATGTGGTGTGTACAGCTCAGTAGGGTTGGCACCTCTGTCTGCAACTATATCCATGTGTCAAAGAGGATCGTCTCTGACACATGGATATAGTTGCAGGCAGAGGTGCCAACCCTATCGAGCTGTACACACCGGATAATCAGCGTAGGGGTGCAGATACTTTTTGGACCGAGTGTACCTGTACTGTATGTATATACTCAGGCACATGCTCCATTGCTGTGGGTGGCCGGCTCGAGACAGAGCCCAAACAGAAGTTCTAAGTCTTAGGCCCGAATTCAGAACACCGGTTTAAACCTCGGATTTCGGAGCAGGTTTAAACCTGAGATTGACATTACTCGATCCTGGATCCAAAACAAAGGTTTATCCGTATTCAGAGTACGGGCTTAAGATCGAGATCGAGTAATCCACGGCTTAAAACTCTGTTCAAGTCAAAGGTTTGCAACAGCCAATCACAGTGCCGTAAGGAATGCAGTCACCCAATAAGAACACGAACGAGCCATTGTATCTATACACAGTAGGGGCTCACATAGAACGTGTTCGCATAGAACGAGTCGCTTATAGAACGACCGACCTAAAATATTGTTCCAAATTTTTCGTTAGGAACGAATGTCATCATATACAACGATTTCGCCATCAAAGTTGGGCAAATCCGAGGAGTTCTCATATAGAGCGCCAAAATATCGTACAAAACGTACAAAATATCGTACGCTCCTGACGGAAATTTACGCTTACAGTGAACATTGACCATATTGGGCCACCAAAATGCCGCGATCACATAGAGCGAAATCACATAGAACGGCCTCGTTTATCGACCAATTTCTCGTTCTATGTCAGACCCTACTGTATGTCCTTATTTTCGTCTTTTGCTTTAGCTCAGGTGAATTCTACTTTGTAATTACCAATTCACAAAATAAATTATATAATAAGTTCTTTTACCAAGAGAGTACACATTAAACAAATATGTATATACAATTAGAAATGATCCGGTACCGGGTGGCCTATACTGTAGGAGTAGCCTACTACTGACATGTCGCTACTTTCCTCCTATGTATTGCAGTTACTTCAAGCTTCAATAGTTTCAAAAATTTAAAAATGTATCTGAGCCAAAATATATGATGATGGCATATATCGGACATAATATTTAATTTACGAGTATATATGTACAGTATGTGTATGTAATGAAAGATAGGCCTACTGTTGTATATTGGCAGGTAGCCTATTCAGAGGAAAAATACAATCAATCGAGCTTTGCCAAACTACTGACATGTCGCTACTTTCCTCCTATGTATTTCAGTTACTTCAAGCTTCGATAGTTTCAAACATTTATAAATGTATCTGAGCATATAGATGATGGCATATATCGCACATAATATTTAATTTACGAGTATATATGTACAGTATGTGTATGTCATGAAACATAGGCCTACTGTTGGATATTGGCAGGTAGCCTATTCAGAGGAAAACTACAATCAATCGAGCTATGCCAAACTCCAATACTGTACTGGGATAAACTGCAACCTGTTATTTTTGTTTTGTAATCAATTATCAACAAATAAATTTTCATTGATTTCTACATGTACGGATATCAACTACTCCATTTATCCAAACCAATTGCATGGCAACCATAGGTATTAATACATTTGAAGTCACCAACCTAATCATAAAAAGAAAGCACTCTGTGTATTTACAGTTCGAAATATTGATATTGGCTTATGTATTAATGCAGAACTAATGTGTACCAAATACTGTAGGCTGCTACATTAGGTACAGTAAGTCAAGCTTATACAGTGGAGCCCCCATCCTCGCTACACCGGTCTTCGTTGATTCAATTCTCGCACCACACACCAAATATTCCCCATTTCAATTCTCGCGCCAAAAGCCTCATTCCTCGCATCAAAATCCCAGCCGAAACCCGAAAAATAGCAAAAATAACGAAAAACTCGACATAAAACTAGAAAACAAACAAAAACAATAATTTTGTTTTAACATAACGAAAGAATCTGCCAGTAGCTTGCCGTTTAGAGACGAAATCCGAGTGAATCCGAGATCCGATCGTCAAATGCGCAAGATGCCGCCATCTTTGTATGACGTCATCACTAAGCAGACGCTTCCAGTTTAGCTAGTATCTGTGTTGACAAAACAACCGTTTGCAAGCCTTTTTGTGCCTGAACCCCTTATCTCTCGCGTTTATTATAACCTCTAGTACATCTAGTGATAGGGATGGTTGGCCTGGTGGTAGCAATGAAGGAATTTCATGCTCAAAACACAGCAAAGACCAGTCCATGTCGGACGAAAGCGATTGAATTGCCTAGCCTAGACGATGATAGCCTAGGCTAGACTAAATATGACAATGATTTATAATAAAATCTGTGTGGTAAGTAATCTTCTCATAATACGTATTTATACGTCTTTTCCTCATAATATGTATTTATTGGATGTATTTGGGGCGAAATGGGTACAATACTTGAGGGGTGGCTGGACGAATTTAGAACCTAGGCCTAGGCTAGGCCTAAAAAAAATCGCATAATAGAAACAATGCCCCAATCTACAGTATTTATGGTTAGGACTGTCATTTAGCCATGTCTACATTATTATTTACAATGCATAAGATTTAGGCCTAGGCTACTTGATGTAGCCTAGACAAAAAACATTATTTCATAACCTAACACTGGGAAAAAGTGTGGTAATTGTTTAGATATTGGGCCTTTTTTTTCTAGTTATTAAAAACTTATTCTATGGTGTATTATATGATACAGTATAATTCATAAAATTTAATTTGTGTACAATAAAACATGTTTTCATAGGCAAAAAATAGAAAAAGACGCAAATTTTGGCAGGAGCACGGAACCGATTGAATTTTCCCCATAAGAACAGTGCCCCGATCTTGGATGTTTCAATCATAGCTCTATTTCTGTGGAACCGATTAGCAGCTAGGATGGGGGCTCCACTGTACTTAAGATACTGCATCCACCGCATGCTCAGCACTCTTAACCTGACAAGCGCGAAATAGACCTAGGGGCTAGGGTAGTTATTTGTGCATTTCTAGCCTTGGATTCTGACAGAATTAGTTATATTTACAATATAGAGCATTATTTGTTTTCGGTATGCTTTTATTTTACATATATGATGTATATATGAACCTTCAAGAGTGCTAAAATAAGTGGGAAAAGCATTTGGGTGGTGAAAAACTAAGATATTGGCCACCCGGTCATAATCTCAGGCGAGAGAGAGCCACAGGCAACCCTCCTCTCTCGCTGTCTGTGAGGTAACTGAGATGAGCGGGGCGGTGTGGGCCGGTGTCTGGGTGTTACATAACGATCTTTTCTGCAACCCACTTGTGCTACATTATTGCGGGAGAGAAAAATAACCGATAAATGATGATAATAAGAGGAAAAATAGGTGATAATTGAGGAGGGGAGGGAGGGGGGAATAAGGTGGGGAAGGAGGGGAGGGGGGTGGGTGAGATTTACATGGATGAGTACTGGAGGGGAATTATCTCACCTAGAGACAAATTCCTTTGTTTTGATAGGCCCTTTTTTTTTTGGAAGGCTTTTTTTATGGTCTTGCTTCCGTGAGGCCTATCGCGTTCCCTATAGGAAGCCTTCCGTGAGGCCTATAGCGCTTGCCGGGTTAATACTCCCTCAATCGGACACATGTATATAGGATAAATAGCTCAACTGAAATAATTTGTAACCATTAAGTACCGTATGTCCAATGTGACTCGTGATTTAAACTATGCAGCATTGCAACCCACTAGGCTATGGAAAAGACAACTCATACAAATTATCTCTCTTACTTGTTAAATGCATTTGAACACAATGGTTCACTTGTGATTCCTTATTTATATACAGTGCTCCCCCACTAAATGCGCCTTCAGTAAATGCGGATTCCCAATATGCGGTGGCTAATCAGAAATAATATATTTTAAGGACTCTGTAAATGCGGCTCGAAATTCTGTATATGCGGTTTGGCCGTTTTGATTCAAGGGGAAATACGTACTTCCCGCCATATTACCGAGTGTCGCCTACCAAAAATGCGGCCGATAGATGGCGGGTTGGGAGCGGTAACGCATTCATCCCAATGTTAAGGTCATGTTTTTGCACCCAAACACTACATCTTTGGTAGAGCCACTTGACCAGCAGTCCTCTATCTAAGGTAAATGGTGTTATATTTTTTTTTTTTTTTTTTATATTTCTAATGTAAAGTGTATCTTTCTTTCAGAAATGGTTATTGGGTGGGTTATCAGGTGTATGCTAGGCTAAAAAGGGGTTACTTCGGAGGGGCTGTCTGACCATAAGCATTTATTCCCATTGATTATTAACTCCACAATATGCGGATTCCGTAAATGTGGCGCATTTTGCAGCCCATATAGGCACATTTACCGGGGGTGCACTGTAAGCTATATATTTTAACTGCATGGATACAGTGAATAATTATAGCCTACTTGCTGTGCAACGTGTAGTGAACTAATACTATTGCTTCTATGATATACTAAATAAAATACTAACATATATAATATAATTATGTTCGTGGACATTTAATTATAAAATTATTTTTATTCAGCATACAGGCATCTCAGGTTATCAAGACACTTACAACTATTATCGAATAACCACATCAGTGATAAGCTACGGCGATGCTTCGTTCCCTTGGCACTTATTATTTATTTGTTCGTATGCTTAGACAATTTCCAGCGTAATGTAAAAAAAATTGCTGTTTTTTACAATATAATAGAATCGGTTTAACCCGTGGAGCCCCAGCGACGCGTCTGACGCGTCGGCTATGTATGTAACGCACAGCCCCAGAGACGCGCCTAACGCGTCACCATTATAGCTCCAGTCGTAACTCTCAGAATGGCTCTAGATTTATATGGGAACTACTTTGGGTGCCGGCGGACTAATCTCAAACCGTTTTGTCCATGCGCGCGCGAGGACGGGAGAGGGCACCCGCCTTCCCACACCTCATGGTCAGTTTACCGCGCACCCTCTCGAGTGAAACACCATGTCTCGACGTTATAGTGCCCGCCTTACCCGCCCCTGCAGTACAGAGGAGATCATGGATATACTGTACGACACTGACAGCCCTGATAGTGACACTGACTCGGCAATGGACGAGTCTGGGGACGAGTATGCCCCCTCACAAGCCGAAATAAGTGAGCTAGAGGAAGAGCTTGCTCAGATTCCTGTCAGGCCGCGCAGGCCGTCACAAAGACAGCAAGGGGCAAGTGCACCTCCCCGCCGCCCACTTCCCCAAGACCCCACTGAATCCTCAGAAAGTGGGGAAGAGGTTGTTGTTGCAGATGAACCTGCTGACCCTCAAAATTACGTGCGTGTACCTGGGGAAGAACGAAAGGGATTGAAGAGAAAAAGGGGCGAGTCTGGGAGTGAAGAGGAGGTAGCCCCACAACCCCGCCTGCCTTCTCCCCCACTTCGCATAATCTCCCCACTCAAGAAAAATACCCCGGGGAGGTTCTATGGTCGTCATAAACATAGTGACGAACAACAACGTGGTGATGGACAAATAGAACAACCTGGTGATGGAGAAATGGCACAACGTGGTGCGAGACAAGGGCAGTCACGTGACCCAAAACGCTCCCTCTTCCCTCCCGACCCAGAGCACGCGGGGAGGGATGAGTCACCACCACCACCACCACCACTACTACTACCAGACTCTCCGCCTCGCCATTCTTCCCCCCCACTATCACCTTCAGGCTCCATCCCGTACACCCCCCCACGAATGTCTCCCTCACCTGAACCAGGCCCCTCCCACGCCACTGCATTATCACCAGCCTCTCCACAACGCCCCGACCTGCCCCAACGCCCTGCAAGCAAACGACGTGGGCGTGTCATATCTCGCGGGCGTGCCACCCGCGGCCGAATGCAGAAGGTGAAGCAAATAAGACGCCCCAGCAACGACTCGAGCTCTAGATCTAGCTCTCGATCAAGTTCGAAGTCTAGCTCCAGACCCAGGTCCACCTCTCGCCCACGCTCCACCCGCACGACCCGCCCCGGTGCCCCTGACGATGACCCTAATGACCCCAATGCCCCATCTAGCGACGACGAAGGCGCTGATAGGTGGGATTGGGTGGATGGGGAGAACTATCTACCAGGACAATACAATACCACTTTGTGGGGGCAGCTGCGGCCGGCCCTACCATGCCCAATCGTGGACCTGACACCACAAGACTGGGTATTTTTCTGCATTCTTCACTGCCAACCTTGTCGGCTTGATTGTTGACCAGACGAACTGGTACAACTATTATTTTATGGCAGGAAAGGAGCAGAAGAGGAACTCGGCACGTCTCTCATGGGTGGATTTGTCTTCCGATGAGTTCTACTCATTCCTGGCACTGGTCATCCTGATGGGGGTCACCAAGAAGACGTCTCTCAGGAAGTACTGGTCATCTGATCCCCTCATCACAACCCCCTTCTTTGGGAAAGTCATGAGCAGGAATAGATTCATGGGAAACCTGCACTTTATTGATAGCCTGGCAAGCCACACCAGGAACCAGGATCGCCCCAGGAATACCAAAGACCCGATGGAGAGGATAAGACCTATATTTGAATACCTGAAAACTAAGTTTGCAGCCTCCTTCAAACCTCACCAAAAACTCATCATTGATGAGAGTCTGGTGCTGTGGAGGGGGAATATTAGCATCCGACAGTACATCCCCAGCAAGCGTCACCGTTATGGCCTGAAACTGTTCGTGATGTGCGACTGCAAAACCGGCTACATCCAGGACATCATCCTCTACATGGGCAAGGTCACTGAACTGGTGGAGGAGAGGACATATGGGATATCTGGGGCCGTTGTCATCACCATGTTGGAGGGATATTTGGACAGGGGCCACATCTTGTACCTCGACAACTGGTACACCAGCCCTTCCCTTGCCAAATTCCTGTACAGCAGAAACACTGGCGTCTGTGGCACCGTCAGGAGGAATCGTGTCTACATGCCAGAGCTACCCGAAATGCGGGAGAAGGGCTCCATCATCCACCTCCAGGCAAATAATATCTTGATGCTCTCGTGGATGGACAATCGTGACGTCAATATCCTCACCAGTATCCACCTGCCCCGCTTAGAGGACACCAAACGCGGTGATAGAGCCACAGGTGTGGCGGTCAAAAAACCAGTTGCAATCATTGACTACAACATCAACATGCGGCTGGTTGACAAGTCAGACTCTGTCATATCGTCGGTCGAGTGTGCCACGAAGACGATGAGGTGGTATAAAAAACTATTTTTCCACCTACTCGACCTCACCCTCTACAACTGCCACATCCAATATCATGAAATAACAGGTGAAGTTGAGACGATGGAGTCGTACTGCACCGAACTTGCACGGGAGCTTCTGTTCTTCTTCAGGGATGGTCCACGCCGCCAGCAACATCCCGCAGCTCGTTTTCAAGCACCAGAAGGCCCCGCCAGACTGACACAACGCCACTTTTGCGATTTTGTCCCGCCCAACCAAGTAATCCCCAACCCACGCAGACGGTGTCATGTGTGTCGCAACACAGGCAGACGCACACCCAAACGGACAGACACCCGGACGATGTGTGAAGAATGTGATGTGGGACTGTATATTCCCACCTGCTTCAGGGATTATCACACCCTCGAGCACTTCTAAGTGTTCAAAGTGTTCAAAGACTGCGATAAAAGACGCTATACTGTAATACTAACAGTGTATATAAAAGACGCAAACAGTGAATATAAAACAGTGTTTATATATATATAATTTACAAGAGCAAAGTACCGAACAATATAAAACACTAAGTAAATTCTAAACTTATAAAACTGTGTGCAAATAATTATAAGAATACGAGACAATAAGTGCGTAAAACAATGTATATACACCTCATAATCTTAGGTAAAACAATGAACAATTACAAATAATTCAATGAAAAGGAGAGACAGAGTGACCTTGAGTGAAAGTGACAGCCAGACAGAGAAAGAAAGAGGGAAGGGTGCTGTGGAATGTGGGTCACTCGGTCCGCTGTCTGGCCGTGTGTTCGTACGTGTGTTTTGTTATTGTCCTGAGCAAAGATGGCCGCCCAAGATGGCCGCCATCACCATGGCAACGGGGACGCTAACACTCGTGCGCACTTGTAATACTTGAATGAAGGCACTTATCACACTACAACTTCAGTTATATTGACATTATGTGATATACAAAGACATTCTATGAACTCTGAAGCGCACTTTATGTCCGAGAGGTGCAAAATAAGTCATGCTGCCTGGCGGCTGGCAACTGGCTGCTGGCGCGGGAGTGGAGCTAAGGCTCCACTGAGGCTGGGGACCCCCACTACCTCCCAGGACCCCCAAATGGCCTAGGCAAGTACTTTTTTCACATTTCTTCAGGTCTATCATTATTTTCTAACACATTCTGATATATTTATAAGAAAAACAAAAATTGAAAAATTGCCCGGGTTCTGGTGCGCAAAAATAATAAAACCGGCCGGGGCTGTACGGGTTAATGACAGTTTGTGTTACTTGGAAGTAATAATACGATATTTTAGTGGAGAGTACGAAGCCTTCAATCGATCGTCTGTCAAGCCTCCCGCTAGTTTAAACCTCGGATTGACTGTCCCGAGATGCATTCTTACAGTTGTCATCCATTATTTATATAAATCCTTGCTTACAATGACTGCAAGTAGTCAGTGCCAGTCTTTATTAATTTATATTATGGATTCCTTATGGATTAGTGTAAGCTATCATAAGTAATTTGAGGTTTTTATAACTTCGATCTAACTTCAAACCTACTCTCCCGCAGGTTTAAACCTCGGATTGACTGGATAAGCGGCTCAGGATTTTATTCTGAATACCGATAGTCCTGGATTGAGTTTCAATCTCGGGTTTAAACCAGCGAGGAGGTTTAAACCACTGTTCTGAATTCGGGCCTTAGGGTCCGGCACCACTTTCGCGTTCCCTTCCCCCTTTCTCTGTCTCGTTGAGTAGGAGAATTTTACAAGGGGAGGAGGATTCCTAGCCTCCTGCCCCCATTCCTACATACTGTATATTTACTTCTTGGGGCTTGTGAATGAAAAACATATACTACTTGGCTTTACTTTCAATCATTTAAACAAAATTATTGTAAAGTACTGTATAATTATAGAAAGGAGAATAGTTAATATATTGTTTCCTCTCATCTTAAGGGTGAGAGCTGGTCCTGTCCAGAGTGAGGTTTGGCATTCTCTACCCAACCTTAGCCGTTTCTGTCTGTCTCTTATTCTGTATTACTTTTCCTACTTCAGGGGTGGGAGGCTAGGAATCTTCTTCCCCTTCTAAAATTCATCTACTAGACGAGACAGAGAAAGGGGCGAGGGAACGCGAAAGTGGTCCCGGACCCTAAGAATTGGAACTTTAAATCTCACTCTTATAAATAACTCTCCAAAATTAGTTTTCTGCCCACAGCTAACTCAAAAACAACTGCAGAGGTTGAAGTAACTAAACTAAAGGTTTCTAAATACCCCTGATGGTAACAAAGGCTTTAACCCTCCTGGCCCGGGCATGTCCTCCAAAGGACAGTGTGGGCTACCCGGGTGATCTGGCCGAAAAACGTCTAGGCCTAGGCTTCCGTATTTTTTTTTTTAGTTTAACTGCTAGAAATTTCCCACACATCTATAAACGTAGTGCGGTTTCCAATCTGTAGACTGGCATTAAGTAGAGCTCTCTAAGTCAACTGGTTCAGTTGTGATGACAATTTCCGTGGAGCGAATTTTTCCGCGATGTTGACAATATCGGAGCTTTTCAGACACTAATTTCGTCTGACGTCACAACAATAACATTGATCCGACGTCTCCTTATTGTTTTCGGAGGTGCGGTGACGCAACGATCGGCTTTGTTTACATGCGTCGGACGCACGGCGTTCAGACCAAGCTGAATAGGCTTGAAAGCTTACTGCCTATTAACAGGACACCCGGGCTCCTGCCCTTCTTTCGTGGTGTCCTTTCACACTGACACCCGGGCAGGAAGGGTTAATGAGTTATAGTTTCGATAGTTTTCAATTTTAATGAGTTTGTTATATTAATTTGAGCAGCAGCGTTTGAGTTTGTTTTCAAGTTTTATATATTAATTAACAGAATTACCGGTACCACAAATATTTTTATGAAATTTGTTACCTCTAATGCCTAATTCTTTTTTCCGATTTTCTAGATCAAATTTCTTACATGTGATACTATAATTATTGCTGGCTTTATCTACTGTAGTGATTATAAAATGTTTATGCAAATGTATTGAATCAACCTTAAGCTTATTATAATTAGTCTACAAAACTGTATTGGTGGTGTAATGGTTTAGATGCTTATGTTCTGAGTGTGGTGTCCTGAGTTTTAATCCTGGGAGGACCATATGCTTTCATTAGTTTATTCAAGTGCATTGGGGTTTGTAATTGATGATTAATGTTAAGAACGGGGGGTTGCTTAACCTAAGAAGTGCGCATGGGGGTAATTAGAAACGTCCGCCTATGCTGACGTATTTGAGCTGTTTCCATTACTAAAATATTCATTTTACCATAAATAGCATTAATACTTATCCATACGCGCCTATTATGGGTTGATTATAAAGGTATTAACCTGAAACAACAATAAAACGAGTGAAAACAGCGTTTGGATGGTCAAAATCGGAGATATAGGCCGCGAGTTATATAATGTATGGGTGAGGCAACCTGCTTTCCCGCCAATTTCCCCCCAAGGCCACTGAGACACAGTCGATCGATACTCTCTCTCTCTCTCTTGCACTTGCTTGCTAACACTGATGACAATGCCCTGCTTGCAACTCGCTTATGTTAGCACGAAAATATACCTCAGAATAAGGGAATAACAGGGAAAATAGGTGATAACTGAAGGAGGGGAGGAAAGTGGGGAAGGATGGGAGGTAGAGGAGTGATATTTTGCATGGCCCAGGGGCAAAAAAAAAAAAAAAATAATAATAATTTGATGTTTAAAGTCAATTTTTTTTTCTCTGACTTAAGAGTCTTCCCGCAGTCCGCCGGGGGAACTCTTAAGAGTCTCCCGGCAGTTCCCAGGTTAACACCTTCTGTACCAGCGACGTCTTTTATATTTGATTTCAGCTACACAGGAAGGATATATAGTAGCTCAAAGGATCTATTGAGACAGTCTTTTAACCTAACAAGTGCGCATGGGGGTAATTGGAAACGTCCCCCTGTGCTGACGTATTTGAGGTGTTTCCGTCACTAAAATATTCATTGTGCCATTAATAGCATTAATACTTATCCATATGTGCCTATTATGGATTGATTATAAAGGTATTAACCTGAAACAACAATAAAACGAGTGAAAACAGCGTTTGGATGGTCAAAATCGGAGATATAGCCCGCGAGTTGTATAATGTATGGGTGAGGCAAGCTGCTTTCCCGCCAATTTCCCCCAAGGCCACTGAGACACAGTCGATCGATACTCTCTCTCTCTCTTGCACTCGCTGAGATTTTGCATGGCCCAGGGGCCAAAAAAAAAAATAAAAAAATAAAAAAATAAAAATAAAAAAAATATATTTTTTTCGATGTCAAAAGTTTATTTTTTTTTTCACTCACTCTTAAGAGTCTCCCCGCAGTCCGCCGGGGGAACTCTTAAGAGTCTCCCCGCAGTTCCCGGGTTAATGGGTAGACATCCTTCCTAAGGTAAACAAAATTGTCTAATAGTTGCCAGAATATAATAAAAAGTACATCACCAGTACAGAAGGGATTAAATCCAAAAAACAGAATCTCCCCACAACCCAATTAATTGACCACTTGCGAGTTTCAGGCTATAAGGAAGTTGGAGCTGTAGACATCGATAATAAATAGAAATGCAATAATAATGTCGGTTTTTGATGGCTAAATGGTATGTTAAATTGGGTTTTATGTATTTATAAATGTACTACTACCGTATTTTAGCTGTAAATTCTGTTAAATGTCGATGTCTATAGCTCTAACTTCCTTACAGAACGAAACTCGCAAGTCGGCAATTGATCATCCTGCTTTCATCTTACCTCCGAGTCACTCTGGAAGTCCCCCTGGAGTCCTGACGTGCCCTTAGTCCACACAATGTTCCGCATCTTGTGTTTGAAGCAGAGGAGGGCGTTGCGGAAGTTGTCTTCACTGAGGTCCTGGAAGGCGGATATCTTCTCCATAGGCATAGTGGTGTACAGCTTCAGGTAAGACCGCATCACGCTGATCTGCTGTTGCTGCTGGACTTCATCTAGGAACACCTGATAAACAGTTTGAAGTTAGTCAATTACAATGTAAAACTTGCAAAATAAACAAGCCAAAACTTGGACGAACACGGTAAAAATTATTATACCTATACCGACTTAGTTGACAGTAGCAAGAAAAATAAAATCCCAGAAAAATTAACACTTGCTAAATTGTTAAGTAATAATAGTAGATATATTGATGATATTTTCATTTGCAATTTGTTAAATTTTAATCAAGTTGCTAAACTTATTTACCCTACTTCTATTCCCCTCACACAATGTAACGTAAATTATAAAGTTGAAAATTTTCTTGATATAAATATTGTTAAAGATTGTTAACCCTTGTCTAGCGGGGGGGTGTTGGGCTTATTTGGGCATATTCAGGCCCTCCTGCATGATAAATAAAGTATCTGCATGAAAAAAAAAATATTTAGCAAAAAACTAGGCACTAAAAGCTTCAAAATGAGACCAGAACGAGCTACGTAGCACTCGTGGTACTCATACAGTGATACCAGTAACATGGGAGTTTAGCGTATAGCGGCATATTTTTCCCAGCTATGCTCACTACTGGCTACATTGCCGGCCTCTCGAGAACACCGGGAACATGAGTTAATGGGCGGCGGTAAGCCCTGGGAGTCGGCTGTCTGGCCCGCTGCGCTCCCGGCCATTTGTACTCTATTTTAACCCTTTAAAAGCCTTAATAATGCTCCTAACTGGCTGCAAATTGGAACCGGACTTAAGTCCGACCCCGATCTTTAAGGGTTAATGAACAGTGCATACTTAAAGTATATCACAAAGTTGATGATTTTAATTTTAACGTAATAAACTTTCCTTTCCCTAGTAGTAATATCGATAGTAAAATAGCTTATAATTGTTTCTATTCCCAGTTAATAAGATTTTGTAAAATTTGCACTAAGGTAGATGACTTTTGGGTGGACTCATCACCCTGGTACACAAAGAAATATCATACATAGTAACCAGTGTACAAACCAAATCCCTCCTCCCCCCAAATGATAACACAACAGAAATACAGTCAATTAAAATACGCACTGGCAACAACTCTAACATAACCATCATAAACACATACATTCCTCCCCAAACATCCCCTACAGTACCAAATGAATACATACCACACTTACAACACATCACAAACACCCCACACATCATCCTGGGTGGTGACTTCAACGCCAAGACGTCGGCCTGGTTTGTCGACAACCCCGACACAGACAGAGGGCTGGTACTACAAAACCAAACCGATAACCTCATCATCCTTAACGACATCCATCAACATACCCATATTCCTCACCAAGCCCTCTATAACCCATCATCTCCAGACATCACCTTTTGCTCCCCAGAACTCGCCCCCACAACATCCTGGTGGGTGGTTAGAACCTTAGGCTCTGACCACCTCTCGATCATTATCACCACCAAAACCAGACTCACCCCAGCTAGCCACAAACACACATACATCAATTATAAAAGAGCTAACTGGGAAGCATTCACAAATGAGACAGAAAAACACTTCACAACTCTAAACAGTACACCCATCACTAACATCAACAATGCTGTACACATACTCAATAAAACTATCCAAAATGCTGACAAGAAACACATTCCAAGAGGTAACAGAAAAAGACACAACCCCAACTTCACACCAGAAATTCAAAACCTCATCAGACAACGCGACATACTGAAACACTCCCCAGCACCCCACACACAAGACATTACACAACAAATTCAAGCACTCAACACCCAAACTAACAACAAAATACAAGAACAACAAAAACTAAATTGGAATAACTTCCTACAAACACTTAATCACAAAACAAACCCCAAAAAACTCTACAAAACACTAAACAGCATCACACTTTCCAACAGCAACACAACACAATCACATGCTGCAATCACAACAACAGACTCTACTCCTTCATGTAAACAACAAGCAAACCCTCTCATCAATCACTTCTCACATGTCAGCCACCTAAAACCTCACAAAGACGACCGACGTGTCATCCGACGTAAGAGACAATTCCCCACAGACCCTGACTATACACCCTTCACCAATCACCAGACAAAGCATATCATCAACAATCTCAAGCACTCACCCGCCTGTGGCCTAGACAACATAAGCAACATACACCTCAGACACCTGGGACCAAAAGGCATACAAGCACTCACTAACATATCAAACTACAGCTATTCACACAACACAATACCAGACATTTGGAAGCATGGTATCATCATCGCATTCCCCAAACCCAACAAAGACCCCACGCTACCCTCCTCGCACCGCCCCATCACACTCCTTTGCTCCCCCTCCAAAGTCATGGAACGCCTAGTATTACAACTAATTACACCTGACCTACCCCTAGCTCCAACACAACATGGCTTTAGGCCACTGCACTCCACAAACACTCTTCTCACAGACCTTACACAAAGAGCTTTCGACGGCATCAACTCAGCTAGACCACCACACAGATCACTATTAGCCACACTCGACATTAGTAAAGCCTTCGATGCCATCCCCCGCCACAACCTAACAAACAAAATCTACAACACAAACATGCACAACAACACAAAAAGGTGGCTGGCCAACTTCCTAGCAGGCAGATGTGCACACGTATCTTTTGCCGGTCAGTCATCTAAAATCAGAAACTTTCCAAACGGAGTCCCACAAGGATCCGTCCTATCGCCCGCACTCTTCAATCTGTACATGCACGATATAACTAAACCCAATACGCCCCAAATAAACTTAGCCTCCTATGCAGATGACATAACACGCACATACACACACCATGACCCAAAAAGAGCAACAGATCTCCTTCAACCCTATCTCAACACACTACATGGCTGGTGCACTACAAACAGACTTAATCTAGCCCCAGCCAAATCCACCGCAACCCTGCTCACAAGTTGGACAGAACACGAATACATCCCTCAACTCACCATAAACAACACACCCCTAACACATACACACACACCCAAAATCCTAGGAGTAACATATGATACTCATATGACATTCAAACAGCACACCACAAACATTAAAAAGAAACTGACACCCAGACTTAACGCCCTCAGGTCACTTGCTCACACAAAATTTGGACACAACAAAGAAACTACCACCACAGTATATAAACAATACATAAGATCAGTGATGGAATATGCAAGCCCAGCCTGGGCTTTTAACCTAGCTGAAACACATCATAAGACCTTACAGACTATTCAAAACAAAGCCCTGAAGATCATTACAGGCTGCACAGCTACTGCACCCACAGATCACCTACATCAAGAAACCAAAATTCTCAAAGTCAAAGACCATCTGGACATGAGAGGCACTCAATTCCTGGCAGCAGCCTCCATGAACCAAGACCATCCACTAAACTACATGGCAACACACCCACAGACACCAAGAAATATCAAAACAACACCCAGCACACGGTATCACACACAATTATTGTCCTCTCTCCCTCCCTGCCCACCCCAAACCAACTTCCAGAAGCACATCCATACTCATATCTCTCACCGATCCATCCACTCACTCACAGACAACACGCAGCTGCATGCACGACCTCCCAAAATCCATCCTTCCGAATCCTCCCTTCCTCGCGAGGACAAAGTCCACCTGGCCAGGCTGAGATGCGGACACCACCCAGCTCTCCTGAGCTATCAGAAGAGACTGGATGACTCCGTTGTCGACGCCTGCCCGGGATGTAACACAGCACCCCATACCATTATACACATCATAGAAGACTGCATTTCACACAACCACTTACGCCAACAACACAATCTACACTCATGAGAGCTCTGTGGGAAAGCCCGATCGTGGCCATGGCCTTTCTCAGGGACTCAGGGCTGTTCGGCCAGGCAGGCAACAACAACAACAACTTTTGGTCTAGAGCTAGGTTACTATACAGACTCTTAGTAGACAGAGGTTTTGAGGCAAGTAAATTATTCCATAAATTTAATCTTTTTAGGGTCAATTATTGTGACTGTATTCTAAAATTTGACATAATTAATTTTAATCAAGCATTTTTAACTTGAAGTTTCTTGTATAACCTCTGCTTACTTTTTGTCTGTATTTATTGTTTATCTTTTTCTATTATTAATATTAATATTGATGATTTTTTAAATTGATTGTTCTTGTTAAAAGAGTTCTCTTTGTTTAAATCTGTTGTTACTTCATATTTTGCAATTATTTGTCTTTATATTATATGTATTCATTGTCGATAGTATCAATTGCTTGCTTTTGCGATTTCCTTAGTTTATTTGTGCGATAAATGTAGGTTATTTGTAGGGTAGTTATTGATAGGGGTCACTTGAGGCATGCTATGCTTACAGGTACCTACCCGATAGCACTATCGTTAGTGAGTGCTGTACTGTATTTTATATATTATTTTGTAATAGTATAGATATCTTATCAATATTTGTATTTTGTACTATTGTTAATGTCTTGTCATGTTGCAAATTTGATTTTAAATTATATTTTGACATTTAACATGTAGTTTCTTTATTCATGCAGAGTTTAGTAAAATTTACCAGAACGTCGCAGACTTCCCAAACTTGACTAATTCCTTTAACGTGACGATAGTGCATTGTTATATGTGCGATTAGTTTGCTTGGGAAACAGATTAACTTGCTCATGTAGTAATGTACACCCTTTGTAGTGGAATGTGTTCTTTTATTTAATAATTTTAATTTTTGTAAGCGTTGTTTCCACATAGCGATTTTGATAATTTAATTTAACTTTATATTGTCCTTGTCCCAATTTTGGTTTGTTTAGTTTGCAAGTTTTACATTTTAATTAATATATACTGTATATATTTTTTTCACCCTCCAACTTTACTTCTAAACTCAATTAATGAAATCAACAACTACATGTGGCACTCCAAGGAATCGAACCTAGGATACTCACACCGAAATTCCGCGCATTTATGCATTACGTTATCAAGACAGTTAAAGAATTATGCACAAGCCTACGATTTATTATGCAGTTTCGAATCCTACATATTAGTCTGAGCATGTACTGTACATACATTCCAACTGTGCTATGGTACCGGTAGCCTAATGTATAGACGAATAGATGCCTCCAGAGCCTCCTAACCTTAAGCTGTTGTTGTTGTTCCCCAAGCTGCCTGGCCGAACAGCCTCAAGGCCAAGGCCATAACCGAGCGCCCCCACAGAACCCTCCCTGCCGACCACAATAAAGCCTGGGTGACCGAAGCTACTCCATGGCGGGGAGCTGAGGAGGGTGCGGAAACGCCCGGGAAACCAAAGCCCCACCCAGGGCCCTGTGGCCCTAAGCAATTATGAAGAGAAAGTTGAGGGGCAAAGGAAAAATGTGACGCTTTGGCTTCCAATCTTGGTAGATTGGGAGGTCAATCCACGGAAGAGACACCGTCACTTGAGATCTAGAAAATATTTAAGTAAAATATATTTAAGCTGTTGTTGGAAGGGTTCCTTGTGGTAGTTGGTGGCAGTAGAGTCGAAGGGTGGAGGGACGGGACTCAGGAACTTGGGGCAGGCGAAGGTGAAGCACTGGGTGAACTCCTGGGTCTCATTGCGCTGGAACGATATAATTGATTGATTAGCAGAAATTATCATGGCACCGCACTAACTAGGTCATATGGTGCTGTATATTATGCTAGAATACATAAAGAAAACTAAAAACTCTAACCTATATCATTATACGTAGCGCCAGCGAACTTGACAATTATCTCGACCCCTGATCTCTTCGTAACTCAAAAGGACCTTGAGCAAACTAGCTGTAAATATCCACACCTATTTACTGGTGGACCCTTCCCAAATGATAGCAACTTCAGCCCGATTGCCTTCATTCATTTCGAGTTATAAGAAGTGAAGGTGCCAAGATTGTTGTCAAGTTCGCTGGCGCTACCGGTACCTTTAGTAGGCAACGGCCATGTAAAAGTGACAGAGGCCAGCCACCTGGAACAATATAAAGGTTGGGATATTGGAGATAAGGCCAATTTCTGGCTAAGTCTCAAACTGGAGCCATTTAGTGTTGAAGACATGAATGAATATGAGAAGGAATACACACAAAATCAACATGAAATAGCATTGTTTTGGCCATTCTATCACTTTTAAAGACATACCTGGACATCTATCTATCTATTGCCTGACGCCGTGATCCCCGAAGGGGTGGCCACGAACGAACTGCCCCCTGGACATATTGAATATTATTATTTTTTTTTCACCACCCAACTTTACTTCAAAACTCAATTAATGAAATCAACAAATACATGTGGCACTCCAAGGACTCGAACCTAGGATACTCACACCGAAATTCCGCGCATTTAGGGTAGAGGCACCAAAGGAGACTCAAAAAGTGTGAAAGTTTTCAAGAAAAAAATCAGTGTGTCAAGCTCATTCATTCTTTTAACTTGAAACTCACTTGATATATTACCAAATGGTTATTCTTTTAATGTATGTGTCAATGTTTGATATATTTCAAGTATTTTCCGAGATAAGAGGTCCAATATCAAGTGCGTCTCCTTATGACCACCAAACCTTAAGTAGACGCACCACAGTCCAGTGCAGACGAACGTCTGTTTTTTTGTATTAACCTAACAAGTGCGCATGGGGGTAATTGAAAACGTCCCCCTGTGCTGACGTATTTGAGGTGTTTCCGTCACTAAAATAATCATTGTACCATTAATAGCATTAATAATTATCCATATGCGCCTATTATGGGTTGATTATAAAGGTATTAACCTGAAACAACAATAAAACGAGTGAAAACAGCGTTTGGATGGTCAAACTCGGAGATATAGCGCGCGAGTTGTATAATGTATGGGTGAGGCAAACTGCTTTCCCGCCAATTTCCCCCAAGGCCACTGAGACACAGTCGATCGATACTCTCTCTTTCTCTCTTGCACTCGCTTGCCATCAGTGATGACAACACCCTGCTTGCAACTCGCTAATGTTAGCACGAAAATATACCTCAGAATAAGGGAATAATAGGGAAAATAGGTGATAACTGAAGGAGAGGAGGAAAGTGGGGAAGGAGGGGAGGTAGAGGACTGAGATTTTGCATGGCCCAGGGGCCAAAAAAATAAAAAAAATAAAAAAAAAAAAAAAAAAAAATTCGATGTCAAAAGTTGATTTTTTATTTTACTTACTCTCAAGAGTCTTCCCGCAGTCCGCCGGGGGAACTCTTAAGAGTCTCTCCGCAGCTCCCGGGTTAATATGCGAGTAATTTGATTATTTAGTAGATAATATTTATACCACTTATACTTCTAGCTTAACCCTCCAGCCCCGGCTACGCATTACATAAATATTCCCCGAAACCCGGGTGTTTTGGCCGAAAAACGTCTAGGCTAGGCTACCGTATCTTTGTTATTCTGACTGCTTCCGCATTCCCGCGCATCCCCAAGCGTAGCTGTGTTATTTACCTGTAGAATGGTGTTAAGTAGAGCTCTCTAAGTCAACTGGTTCAGTTGTGATGATGATTTCATTGGAGATAACTTTATGGCAACAACAGCCACTTTACACTACTTTTCGATACTTAACAACAACATACAGGCACACACGAACAAGCGACGCTCTCCTTCTTGTGGCCGGAGATGCGGGAGATGCCCCCTAAAACCATATTTTTGTCATTACCCTAACCTAACAACCTAACCTAACCTGGGGGCTGCCGCCCCCAGACCCCCGCAGGGTTAGTATTGATATAGAATATGACAAAATACTAAAACTACGGTAAAAAAAATAAAAATATTAGTGCTCAGCTGATCCAAGATGGCCACCATCACCCTTATTTAACCCACAAAGTCTAAGGAAAAATAATTTAATATGCAGCGGTAAAGACATATATTGTGGTGACTAATACTCTATGACAAAGCTATAGTATACATTTAGAATATTATATCCCATACGTGACCTAAAATCCAGTTTGTCCAACTATCCTTTCTACGACTAGGCCTACTTATTTTCTAAACTAAATCTTAATCAAGCTCTAGCTGTTTCTGGAGAAGGGATCACCGGTGCATAGGTGTTGTTTAACCCTTCCTACCCGGGCTGCCTTAGGTAAGGACAGCTCGGCAGAAGGGCAGCTACCCGGGCGTCCTTGTGACAGACAGTAAGCTTGCAAGCCTTGCAAGCTTGATCCGAACGCTGTGCGTCGGACGAATGTAAACAAAGTCGGTCGCTTCGTCACCGCACCTCCAAAAACAAGGAGAAGACTCGTTTGTTATTATACGTCTGTATGTCGTAGTTTCATTAGTGAAAAGATCGTCGTATTGCTAACATTGCCTGAAAATGCTCTCCACTAAAATCGTCATCACAACTGAACCAGTTGACTTAGAGAGCTCTACTCAACGCCAGTTTACAGATTGGAAACCGCACTACGTTTAGGGATGCGTGGGAAATTTCTAGCAGTTAAAATAAACAAAAATATGGTAGCCTAGGCCTAGACGTTTTTCGGCCATTTCGCCCGGGTAGCCCACCCTGTCCTTTGGAGAGACAGCCCGGGCCAGGAGGGTTACCGAGGGCCGTCGCATTTTAGTATTTTTAACAGTAGCCTAACCTAACTGAAAACTAACCTGTCTCGCGCTGGTCTAAACCCAGCTCACGTTACCTGTTTATGGGTTCGCGAAGGTTTGTAATACCTCAATGTAGGCTATCTATTTCAAGTAAAATATACATTTCCGCACATCATCAAACCATACTAGCCTAAGTCTAGGCCTACTACTAATAATATTAACCCATTAGGCTAGTACCAACAGAATAGCGACAAAATAGGGTTAGGCTAGTATAGGCCTAACTGTAGATTTATCTTAGTAGCCTAGGCTTAGGCTATGAAATATGATAACATCGTAGAAGCAGCTCTTCCTCAGATAAAATTCACATCATGAATCAGGGAGAAGACGATTGCCCAGACAATGGAGACCAGAGGACACAGCATGAAGTTGTTGAAGCCCCGTCACAGAACCACCAAACGGAATAAAAAAATTAAATCGAGAATCGTGAATAGGCTAGGCTAAATGGGACAGTCTCACTGAAAAGGTAGTTAGCAGCACAAGTATAAATATGTTTAAAAATAGATATGACCAGTTTGAGACTGAAAGGAAAATGAGAAGAGGCACCCCTTATGAGCTTACTCTTTTGCCTCTTTACTATCACTAAGGTAAGCCCTAGATTCCTAAGGGGTCGAGACGTTTCGCAGCAAGTGACGTTTCGCCTCAGGTTCGGTCAAAATCGTTTATGCCTGTTTGCAGCAAATGAATGAGACGGTTCACAGCAGATTCGTTTAACTGCAATGAGACAGTTCGCAGCAGCTTAGGGAACAACAACTACAATAGGATAGGCTTATAAACTCCAGCTTTTGTCACTTGTCTTACAGCAGTGTTCCCTACCAATACTGCTGACTTTTAAAATATGGACCGGTACCAGTAAGCAGGCTTTTTTAGTTCACCATCCAAAATATGATTATGCATTCAGTTCTTCCACACCTTTTATTCTGAATATTTTTTGTTTTTAACTTTCTTAGTAAATATATTTATTTGTTAGTAGTCTTGGCAAATCCAACGTCAAGGCTATTAACCTAATTGCAATGACGACTTGTCTATTTTGACTGCTATGTCGTCATTCCAACCGCGGTTAAAAAGAAAACGTCTAGAGTCTACTCCTTATCTTGCTCTAGGAGACGTTGTACATTAACCAAAACTACCACCGAAGGTGAAAAAAGCATAGAAGAGAAGAAAAAGGGGTTTACCTTAGTTACCGCTCAAGGCCCATCCCGTGTTCCGTCATGCGCAGATCCCTGTCGAACGTGCGCATGAGCGACCCTCTCTTGTCATCATTTTTTCATGCGTCGCCATTGTTGAGTCCGCTTTTGTTGTGCTCCTTCAATTCACCCTGTTTTAGGTTCGTTTCGGCTTTTCTGGCCTTCTTTTTGTTAGACAGATGTTACGTGATCTAGGGCACACGTAAATGGGCTCCTCAGTGTGTTATTGGAGACGCGTGTGGAAATAGCTACCGAAGGTACGGGGGCGCCTGGCGTTCCTCGTGTATGTTTTTCATTTCTTTCTCTTTTCATATCCTTTTTTCCTGTTAGTCTGGGCATAGTTTAGCTTTTAGCTTATTTTAGCCTAGCTTGTTTCTCATTCAGGATTTGCTATGCCCCTATGGGTTTTCATTTTTTTCATAGCCTAGGTGTACAGTTGGTTAACAATCTGAGATTTCGTGGTGGCGGTGCTGTTTGTAGGGTTTGTGTCGGCCGCATTATTAGCGTTATTCCCGAGTCCCCCCTTTCGAGCCTTCACTGTGTCTCAAGGGCCTGGGCGCTTAGTGGTTCGTGATATCCAGGGGTACCCCACGGGGGCCCCTACCTCACACCACAGGGTTTTTTGCCCCTGACAGATTCTCTCCTCACGGCTAGGCCACCCTTTTTCTCGCCAGTTTCGTTTACTGGTTTTTGTTTTCCCTTCCTGTTTTCACCTCCATCCTTTCATACCCTTTTGCCCAATCCTGGGGTACCCCACGGGGGCCCCTGTTTGTGCCAAACCACCCTCCCTGCCACTTCTCCTCATGGGCTTTGCTCTATCTCTGTGGGTTGGGTGGTTTCCTGGGGGATGTGCCTCCTCTCCCCTGGTGTGTCTTCCTTGCCTCTCCCTTGACCGGTTGAGTCAGGATATTATCAAGGAAGACACTGCTCAGCTTGATGGCCATCGTCGCTTGGAGTTCATAAGGAGATGACGCTTTTGTATGGGCCTTTTTTGGTTTCCCTAGACGCTCCTCTCGCTTTTTCGGCGCCGGACCATCTCGGCCGGTCCCGCAAATTTGCGGAGTGCTCGATTCGGTCCTCTGGGACGTTTCAGCTCCCCGCAAATTTGCGGAGATCGCTGGGGGGTCCCGCGGAGATGCGGGAGGGTTGTGTCGGTATGGGTATGCCTCCATTGGCCCGCAAATTTGCGGTTATAGTTGGCTTTTACTGTTGACCTTTTTTATGTCATATTGTTGCCTGATACTATATTGGTGTATGCACTTACTGGTGTTATGGACCCTGCATGTAAGGTGTTGAGTGGTGGTTAACACTTTCTCCATCTTTGCAGGTTCTGCTTGTGCTCTTCTACCTCGCCCGCCCTCCTCACCTCCCTCGGTGCTCCCGGTTTAGAGTGAGTACGAATTCCGGTTTGCATGTGTGTTCCTGTTTACCCATGCTCATTCCCTGGTTTTTATTGGACATTATCTTCACTTACTCCGTCGACGTGCTGCTTATGGTGTGTGTTCTTCCGTTGCAGGTGGTATGCCTTGCTTTCGCCAGGGCTGTGGCTCCCCGTGCTTGGAATGCCACAGGTCCTGCTTACGCCACTCTCAATGTGTGTCCTCTACGGCCTACCTCCCTGCTCTGTGTGGCCCGTGTATGGACCTGGTGGATGTGGTGGATCATCACCCTGGTTCCTCTGATGCGGCGGTGGCCTCTGCCTCCCTTCAGTCTGTGTGGGCGGTGGTCTCCCACCACATTAGGACTGTGGGCCACCGTTCCCTGGCCTTTGTTGACGACCGGATCCGCGTCGCCCTGGGCATCCCTGACCCGTCTGGAGGCCGTTTACCTGGCCCTCTCCCTGCTCGGGCCCTCCTCCCTGAGTCCCGTGGTCGGTCGTCACATCGTCGGGAGGATCCCCAGCTCCGTCCACGCTCTCGCTCTCCTCGTCGCCCGTCCTCTACTGCCCCTCATCGTCCTCCTGATCGCCTTGACTCCGCCCGTCGCCCTCGTCATGGTTATCGCCCTGAGGCCGGGGTTAGCGTCTCTGCCCCTGTACGCCCTCCCCTGGCCTCTCCGGATAGGGGCTCTACTACCTTCCGCCCGCTTCCCCTGCACAAAAGACGTCCTCTTCATTTGTCCTCTACGCGCGCGGATGTTCATGCTGTAGCTGGCCCTCTGCTCCCTCCTCCTACTCTGTCCAGGGGGGTCCGCCAGGATGTAGTTGCTTCTCCTCCTACTTCTCCTGCTTCGGTGCCTCTTCTTCCTTCACGGTCTCGTCCCAAGGTGGAGGTCCCTCCCTCCTCCGCCTCGGTGTCAGGCCGCCCTGTTCTCTCAGCCCCGGGGATCCTTGCTCTGTTTCCCCCCGCGGCTCCTTCTGACCTCCTTTCACCCGGCCAGCCTTCCCACTCCCGTCATCCTGCTCCTCTTCCTTCTTCTATCCCTGATCTTCGATTACCGGCTCCCCGAGGGGGTACCCCGCCGCTTGACTCGGTGGAGTATAGCGAGGTTTCGGGGTCCCCTTTCTCGGGGGCTGACGTGTCGCTGGAAGAGGGGGATGGTGATGTTTCCCCCTCGGGCGTTAGTGATCGGGGGCGAGACCCTCAGGGGCGCCACGGACGTCGTCGCTCGCCTTCTTTGGGTCGCGACGCTGCCGTTTCGTGTCGTGGGTCTCGCTCACGCTCACGCTCGCCCCTGCGGGCCGAACTATCTTCGGGGGGGTCGCCTCTCTCGGATCGATTTTCGGCTATGCAGGGGTGGGTTGTGTCACACTTCGACGCGCGCTTGGAGGCGATGCAAGATTCCCTCTTATCGCGCTTCTTGGCGGTGACACAACCTCAGCGCCTCACCCAACCTACCCCTGCTTTGGTCCCCCTCCCCTCTGCGGTGGACCACATTCCTTCTCGCCCTGCTTCTCCGCCTGCCCGGTCGTCGGCTAGTACTGCTCCTGCCCTGGCTCAGGTGGTTGCCCCTGCTGTCTCCCATGCGGGGGTTCTCTGTCTGCTAGGGCAGGGTCCGCGCTTGCCCCCCATCCAGAAGGCCAAGGTCCCGTCGTGGACTATGCCGCTCCTCTATGGCTCCTTGGCTGTTTGGAAGGGGGTGCAGGCATCCCACCCGGAGCGTGCTACCGACTTCCCGTCAGGTGAGAGGGCCCTACCTTCGGACTGGTCGGTACAAATTAATGATAAGATGCAGTTCAGGGCGATCAGGGTGGATGGTCAGGTGGCCGACGTGGAGGTGCGGGCTTACCCGACGAGGACTGACCTTCAGTACTTTTCGGTGAAGCCCAAGCCCCCGTCTGCTCCTCGGACTAAGCTCTGGTCAGACTTCAGCCGCCAGGACATCCTTCAGGATGTTCAGTCCCTGGCTGTGTTGACGGGACTGTCCTCCTATGGGACGGGTTTGTGCGACGACGGTAAGCCTGGCTTAGCCGTCGTGCTCGATAATCCTCTCCCATTGGAGGCCTGGTTTGCTGAGGCCTTAGAATTCGCCAACCGTTCCGTCGACAGATCTGTTTCAGTCCCTCCCCCGGAGTCGTCACTGCTTTTGCCTCCTCTTGTATCTGTCGGCGGATTGGATGGCAAGTTCTGGTCCTGGATCAGCGCGCCCAAACTTGAAATTTGTGCTATTGCTAACCCGTTCTTCTCCCACCCAGATAAGTCCTCTGTCGACAGGGATTTTACCTTGCGGCAGAGGGTGGCGAACTTATTGTCTTGTCTTTTAGGTTCCCTCCAGACGTCTGTTCACCACCTGAGGCTTATCGAGGCAACTGCACCTGGCGATCTTCGCGAGGGTTTGGACCACATTCGGCGGATCCACCTTCAGCTCGCGGTGTCTTTGGTTCCCGAGCTGAAGGCGGTTTTGTGCGAGGCAACTCGACAACGCCAGACGGTAAGGTCCTCGTTCTGCCGGAAAGCCCCCTTGGATATTCGTCAGGGTTTGTTGTACTCTAAGCTATATACATCGGGGCTTTTTGCGCAGGATGCTTGGGAACGCTACGCTTCTCTGTCAGCGGACCCTGCTTACGACACGCAAAGACGCGCTGTGTCGCGACCAGGGTCTTCGCAGTCCCGTCCTTCTGCCGGTCCTCTTCGGGGTGCTGCCGCCAAGAAAGGGCGCAGGAAAGGGAAGTTGCCGGCCAGAGCGTCGGTTCCGCCTCGCACTTCTGCTCCTGCTCCCTTTCATCCCCGCCGAGAATGGGCTGGCCAGCCTTCCACTTCCGGCCGCACTTCGACGGGGTCAGACGCACGACGGACAGGGGATGAGGTGACCCGCCCTTTTCGGCGAGGTGGAGGGGTAGAGGTGGTCAACGTGGCTCTTATGACCGCAGGGACCGTACCGGGGGACCCTCCACGTCAAAAAATGTGTAGGTTCTCCAGGTC
Organism: Lithodes maja; assembly: GCA_037953745.1. NCBI lineage: Eukaryota > Metazoa > Arthropoda > Malacostraca > Decapoda > Lithodidae > Lithodes > Lithodes maja. Next base: position 85,932 of record JBAKBP010002287.1, read on the forward strand.
GGTCTCCTCCTTGTTCTCCTTCTCGCCTCGCAGAAAGGGTCGCTCACCTCATCTCGGGGGCTCCCACAGGTTGTTTTCGCCCTTGCGCCCCTCGGTGGCCGCGAGGGACGTGGGGGCGGAAGATTGCACGGAGGGGTCTAACCTGGAGATGGAAGTCCAGACCCCCACTCAGCTCTTGTCAACGAAGCCGGCCTGTCTCTTCGGAGGTGGCCGACGTGATTACATCCATGCACGAGCAGGGAATCGTCAAGGAGGTGAAAGCCGGTCAACCGGTTTTCCTCTCCCGTGTCTTTCTGGTACCGAAGAAGGTCTGCGACGCGATGCGACCGGTGGTGGATCTGTCGGCCCTCAACGGGCACATCGTGAACACACGGTTTCGGATGCTGACGGTGCACCAGGTACGACTGGCCCTGCGACCTCTGTCGTGGGTAGTGTCGCTGGACCTCAAGGATGCGTATTGGCACGTTCCTATCCATCCTCGTTTCCAGCGATTCTTGGCCGTTCAGACTTCCGATCGTGTGTTCATGTTCGACAGACTTCCCTTCGGTCTCAACATCGCGCCGCGGATCTTCTCGAAACTGATGAAGCAGGCTCTGGATCCTCTCCTCAGGAGCGGCCTCCAGATCCTGTTTTACTTGGACGACTGGTTGATAGTTTCAGACACCCTAGAACAGTGCGTCCACGACACCCTCACAGTAGTTCGACACATCACACAGTTAGAGTTCAAAGTCAATATTCCCAAGTCACGCCTGACCCCGTCGCGTGTCGTGACGTGGGTAGGTCTCGAATGGGATCTGTCCAACGCTACGGTAACCCAGAGTCAGCCAAACGCGGTGAAACTTCGCAGGAAGGTCTTCGCCGTGTTGCACTCGGTCTCCCTCACGAGGATGATCTGGGACTCGTTAGTGGGTTCACTGAATTGGGCTGCTCTGACCATTCCCTTAGGGAGGCTCAGGCTGCGCCGCCTAATACTCATGGGCAACAAGGTGTTTCCGTTGGCCCCTATGGATCGGCTCATGCCGATCCCGCGTACCATTCACAGACACTTAGGACACTGGGTTGCTCGGGGCACGCTCTCTGCGGCTGTGCCCTGGACCGCCCCCCCGCCGACGATCTGGGTGGATACAGATGCGTCGAGCGAGGTAGGGTGGGGTTACCATTCCAACCTGGGACATCAACATCACGGCAGATGGGTGGGACCCACACACCTACACATCAATGCCCTCGAACTGTTGGTTCCCTTGTTCTTCCTGCGGGACCACGCGCTGGCCCTTCGGGGCCGGTCGGTGGCCTTGAGGATGGACAATCAGACAGCTGTCCACTGTATCCAAAAGCAGGGGTCCTCCAGGTCTTTGACTCTGTTGGGGATCTCCGAGAAGTTGTTCTTCCTCGCGAACCGACACAACATCTCCCTGCACGCCTCCTACCTGCCCGGGACTGCCAACCTGTGGGCGGACGCCCTGTCGAGAGGACAGGGCGTTCTTGTAGAATGGGCGATGAAACAGACTGTATTCGACGACCTCGCAGCTTCCTGGGGTGTTCCGGAGGTCGACTTGTTCGCATCGAAGGAGACGCGCAAGTTGCCTCGGTACCTATCCCTCCAGACTCGTACTCCGGAGGGGGGTCCGGACGCTTTCATGGAAGACTGGAGCAGGTGGCAGTCGATATACATATTTCCGCCACCAGACGCACTGTTGATGTGCAAAGTCCTCGCGAGGCTGCGGCTGTACCGCGGCAGAGTCTGGCTCATAGCTCCTCTGTGGCCGGCCCAGGCTTGGTACTCCCAGTTGAAGCGGTGGTGCCCGAGTCCGGTCCCTCTCCCTCTCTCACACTTCCACTTGAGCCAGGTTGGAGACCTACGGACCTCGTTGGCCTTCGCATCGTGGATGTTCGTGAGGCGCGGTGGCTCACAGTCCACGGACGGGACCTGACTGACTTCCTGAAGCGTTCATGGACGTCTTCGACTTGGGGGACTTACGAGTCCCACTGGAGGTCTTTTACTAGGTGGATACAGGACACTCGCCAGACTGTTAGCTCTACTTCCCTCGTCCTACACTACTTGTTTCACCTCTTCCGTACACGTCGCTTTCAAGTCAACACGATACGTAACCACTTGTCTGCCATCCGGGAGGTCTTTGAGTCCGTCACTGGGCTGGTCGTTCCGCCAAAGGAGCTGGATTCCTTCATGAAGGCTGCCTTCAGGGAGCGACCGCCTCCGCGCCAGATCCCTCCTCAGTGGGATCTGGGGCGTGCTCTGGACCTTCTGGCTTCACACACATATACACGGGACACTACACCGGTTCAGTTGCTGGAGCGTACACTCTTCCTTGTCGCTCTGGCCACTGGGGATAGGGTGTCTGAACTAGCTGCCATGTCACGGTCCCAGGAATGCATGCGATTCTCCCCGTCCTTGAATGTCGTCACGTTAGCCCCCTCCCCTCATTTTGTTGCCAAGAATGAGAGAGAGACCCACGTTTTCAAGCCTTTCACCATCCAGGCTTTAAAGCGTGGGCATACTCACCATGTGTTGTGCCCGGTGCAGGCCTTGCACTCCTATGTTGAGTCTGTGGCTCCGACTTCGGGTACTGCTGTGTGGGTGTCTCCTCGGACTGGTGGGAGGCTCTCGAAGGTACAGATAGGACGCCACATTTGTCGGGTCATTCGTGCCAGTAACCCTGGTTGTCGGGGTTCTGCGCACGATGTGCAGTCCTTTGCTGCCTTCTTACGGTTCCTGCAGAGTCGGTCGTTGCCTGACGTCGCCTCGGCAGGTTTGTGGTCTTCCTTCATCTCCTTCATCTCCTCCTACCTCTCCATGTCCATTGTTAGACCCCCTCGGCCTGTGATAGCTCTCGGGAGTTGTGTTTCCTAGAGCTCTAGCGAAGATGCCTGGACCCAGATTCACTAACGGTCGTACGATCCGAAAACTCCCTTACCGTTCCCTTACGTCTCAACGCTGGTATTCACGAAGCGTCGTAGCGGCCATCTTTGATCGTAGGAAGCTCCTAAAATCGCCTTTCGCAAAGGGTGGTCCAGACCACCCTTACATGAATTTGACCCGGATATAGGTACACAAATATCGATAACACAACCCGCGACCATAACAAATTCGTCTGCAGTATAGCTCTTTATGACACACTAAGTCATTATTGAGGCAATAATAGCGCAATATGATTGTTAACTTGTGTTTACAACACCATTAAGGCATTTAATACAAAGTATGAATATATTTGTATCCTTAATGTCTTATGACAGTCCGAATTAAGCTATGAATAGCCTCCATATGCCAGCCTAGACCTAGTCAAGGTTAATTGATGCACAAATTCATGTGTTGCGACAACACGTAGCCTACCATTAGTAGATTTTAACCCTCATTTATTGCAGAAATGTTTTATTCCAACTCCCCACCACCTCTGAGTTAGATTAGGGTAGCCTATTCCTCAACAAATTTGAAAGTATCACAGGAACAAAATGATGAAAAGAATTACTCTAGGCCTAGCCTAAAAAATGAATAAATAATAAACGCTGTGTGAATAATTTTGTTTAGCCTAGCCTAGGCTATAACCTAGGTTTATTTTGAAAAAGTTCGGGCTATTAGGCTAGACAAGTTAGGCTTATGTATGGTATTTTGGTTAGGCTAGCAATGCCTAGCTGGGTTAGATTAGGGTAGCCTATTTCCTCAACAAATTTGAAAGTATCACAGGAACAAAATGATGAAAAGAATTACCCTAGGCCTAGCCTAAAAAATTAATAAATAATAAACGCTGTGTGAATAATTTTGTTTAGCCTAGCCTAGGCTATGTAGTCGATTCCGAATCAATAAGGGAGTTTGAAAGTAATCTTGATAAAGCATTGGGAAGACAAGATTTGAAGTTTGATTATAAAAAAAAAATACAGAATAGTAAAAATGTTGCGTCTGCTACCGCCGCCGCCAACACCGTGAACGACCGCAGCAGTGCAAGTACTGGTACTGAGCTGGATACACAGGCATAGTTTGCCTTTTTCCAGAGGATCTACTGTAAGAAACTGTAAGAATAACCTAGGTTTATTTTGAAAAAGTTAGGGCTATTTAGGCTAGACAAGTTAGGCTTATGTATGGTATTTTGGTTAGGCTAGCAATGCCTAGCTGGGTTAGATTAGGGTAGCCTATTTCCTCAACAAATTTGAAAGTATCACAGGAACAAATTATGAAAAGAATTACCCTAGGCCTAGCCTAAAAAATGAATAAATAATAAATGCTGTGTGAATACTTTTGTTTAGCCTAGCCTAGGCTATAACCTAGGTTTATTTTGAAAAAAGTTAGGGCTATTTAGGCTAGACAAGTTAGGCCTATGTATGGTATTTTGGTTAGGCTAGCAATGCCTAGCTGGGTTAGATTAGGGTAGCCTATTTCCTCAACAAATTTGAAAGTATCACAGGAAAAAAATTATGAAAATAATTACCCTAGGCCTAGCCTAAAAAATGAATAAATAATAAACGCTGTGTGAATAATTTTGTTTAGCCTAGCCTAGGCTATAACCTAGGTTTATTTTGAAAAAAGTTAGGGCTATTTAGGCTAGACAAGTTAGGCCTATGTATGGTATTTTGGTTAGGCTAGCAATGCCTAGCTGGGTTAGATTAGGGTAGCCTATTTCCTCAACAAATTTGAAAGTATCACAGGAACAAAATGATGAAAAGAATTACCCTAGGCCTAGCCTAAAAAATTAATAAATAATAAACGCTGTGTGAATAATTTTGTTTAGCCTAGCCTAGGTATGTAGTCGATTCCGAATCAATAAGGGAGTTTGAAAGTAATCTTGATAAAGCATTGGGAAGACAAGATTTGAAGTTTGATTATAAAACAAAAATACAGAATAGTAAAAATGTTGCGTCTGCTACCGCCGCCGCCAACACCGTGAACGACCGCAGCAGTGCAAGTACTGGTACTGAGCTGGATACACAGGCATAGTTTGCCTTTTTCCAAAGGATCTACTGTAAGAAACTGTAAGAATAACCTAGGTTTATTTTGAAAAAGTTAGGGCTATTTAGGCTAGACAAGTTAGGCTTATGTATGGTATTTTGGTTAGGCTAGCAATGCCTAGCTGGGTTAGATTAGGGTAGCCTATTTCCTCAACAAATTTGAAAGTATCACAGGAACAAAATGATGAAAAGAATTACCCTAGGCCTTGCCTAAAAAATGAATAAATAATAAACGCTGTGTGAATAATTTTGTTTAGCCTAGCCTAGGCTATAACCTAGGTTTATTTTGAAAAAAGTTAGGGCTATTTAGGCTAGACAAGTTAGGCCTATGTATGGTATTTTGGTTAGGCTAGCAATGCCTAGCTGGGTTAGATTAGGGTAGCCAATTTCCTCAACAAATTTGAAAGTATCACAGGAAAAAAATTATGAAAATAATTACCCTAGGCATAGTCTAAACAAAAAATAATAGGCTAGCCTATATGGTGTTGTGAATATTTTTGTATAGCCTAGCCTAGGATATAACCTAGGTTTATTTTGAAAAAGTTAGGGCTATTTAGGCTAGAAAAGTTAGGCCTACGTATGGTATTTTGGTTAGGCTAGCAATGCCTAGCTTGGTGTAGCCTAAGCATGGTAAAGTAGAAGCCTAGCAGGTTCAGATGGTGTTTGCAGGCATACCGTCCTCATTGTTAACTAGCTATTATTAGTCCCATGCTGGTAATATATTTGATGATGGCAATAAGTCATGGGAGGTGAGGGGGATAAAGCCCCCCTCAACCTATCATTATTTCCCATGGCCAACTGTTGGATAATAGATTGAGGAGGCCTATGCTAGGCCTATTTTGAAAAGGTAGATAGGCCTTGAGGTGTTGTGGATACAAAAAAATTACCCTAGGCCTATTTTGAAAAATTAGGCCTAGGCTAAGTCTGGCATTTTGGCTTGGCTAGAACTGCCTTTGTAGGCATAGACATAGTAAAGTCTGGCATTTTGGTTTGGCTCGCCCTGTCTAGGTGTAGACATGGTAAAGTAGAACAATATACTGTGGTTAAGGTATAAATAATACACTCCCAACTAGCCTAACATATGATTATCAATGATCAATCCGTCGAAAATCCTTTAACTTAGGCCACTAACAGGCTTCCCTGTAGCCTAGCTAGGCTAATTTCTTATCATCAATTCACAAGATACTCTATTCTTCTTCCTGCTGGCTGTGGTGGATCGAATTAGCCATGCTAAACAATGACAAGCTCATAAATTAAAGTATATTAGGTTCTTCTTGGCGCTTCAGTCATGTGGGTGACATATTGTTTATTTACAAAGGCCAAGCGCCTGATTGGTCAAGAGAAGCCTCGGTGAAAATAATCGAAAGGGAGCCGTAAGGGAGCTCAACGATGCGTTCGTGAATGCACCTTCTGCACTCCCTTAGGAACGATCGTAGGTTGCTGTACGACATCGCACGCTACGACCGTTAGTGAATCTGGGTCCTGGTCTTCCCCCCTTGTCACTCTTTCTTTTACTTTGTTTTCTTTGGAAAAAGGGGGGGGGGGGGAGTATGGGTTTGCAACACTGGATTGCAAGTTTGGGATTATGTTATATGTATACAGTACATAAGTGTTTTTGCCAATTTGAAATTTTTGTTTTATTTTTGTATTCAATGTTTTTGTTGGTTTTGGAAGAAAAGGGATTTTGGGTACAGTACTTTTTGGTTTAAGACAAGTCTATGGTTTTGCATTACTATGAATGACGGGCACGTGTTAAAACTGCTCTTTTTAGCTACTCCTCAGTTTTTCACTCTTTTATTAAACTCTCTTGTTTAAATTGTGTTTCTTTGTCATTCATAATTTTGTCTTATGCATTGTTTTTTTGGGTATGTTGGGCTTGGATGTCCTCCTCATATTTGTTATGCAGCCTTGACGTTGGATTTGCCAAGACTACTAACAAATTGGGAGGTTTGACGTACCTCCCAACCTACCAATAATAATAATAATAATAATCTTCTGGTTACTTTTTTTTTTTTTTTTTTTTTTTTTTTTTTTTCTATATTCCAACTTACTTCCTCTCGGGCATAGGCTGAGAGCCTTAACATTCACCGCTTTACAATGAACAGTGAAGCCCGTGAGGTCTTGTTCCAGTCTAGGGAGTGAGACATGTGAAGCACGTAGAGTACAACGAGCACCTGCCATCTTGCCTTCACATGAGGCACGGTGCTCACTCATGGCCCGAAACGACCCCATCTCTGAAGCCATCTCGTTCCCGTGCTTCACTGTCTCACCCTCTACACTCGGACTCTCACACTTACACACACACACAACGCCACCTGTTGAGCAGATAACTCACCAGGCATTGCACCCCTATAGCATATTTTGAATATGGAAATATTCATACAGTGCTATTTAATCAGGGAACAATGAGGGTATTTTATTGACGTTTCGGTGGGCTTTATGGTAATGCACTGATACCTAGGTACAGCACAAATTCCATCCCAATAATATCTTCCCATTGATACATCGGGATTTGAACCCGGGACCTTTGGATTACCAGGCCAGTGGCAAGACCACTCCACCACACCTCCCCTTATATAGCGCCCGTCTCTCCTCCTTCGAGGATTCGCAAGCGCTTGGCTTTCTTTAGTCTACCAGAGACCATTACCCATCCCCCTTGCTCATGGGGAGATGGTAACCGCCGGCTGTATCCCAGAAAAACTTTTCAATCTGAGCGGGGATTGAACGCGAGACCTTCAAGGTGGGAATCAGGCACGCTATTAACTGAGCCAGCCGGACGGCTAAAAAAAAACTACTATTTGGTAGTAGTCTTGGAAAATCCAACGTACATAATACCCTCCCTCACGCCGGACCCCTGCCCATCCGCGTTCTTCTGCTGACGTGAGATGTGATGACAAGAGAGGGTCGCTCATGCGCACGTTCGACAGGGATCTGCGCATGACGGAACACGGGATGGGCCTTGAGCGGTAACTAAGGTAAACCCCTTTTTCTTCTCTTCTATGCTTTTTCACCTTCGGTGGTAGTTTTGGTTAATGTACAACGTCTCCTAGAGCAAGATAAGGAGTAGACTCTAGACGTTTTCTTTTTAACCGCGGTTGGAATGACGACATAGCAGTCAAAATAGACAAGTCGTCATTGCAATTAGGTTAATAGCCTTGACGTTGGATTTTCCAAGACTACTACCAAATAGTAGGTTTTCCTATTTGGTAGGTTGGGAGGTACGTCAAACCTCCCAATATTTTGTATTCCAATACAAAAGATACTAAGCGATATTTTTTGTATAGTGTAATTATGCAGGTACGGTACAGTATTACCGTACCGGTACTATCTATGATACATTCTAGCGCATTCCTTAAGGCTATCCCTCAACACCATCGCATCGCATTCCTAATGTCAGTGTAGAGTATATTTGTCTCTACCATAATTTTACACAAGATTTCCTAATTGGTGTAGTGTACTGGGTTTAGTGGTAATTATATATCATATAATTAAATTTTTGGCTAGCTGACATTAACCCGTCCAGTAGGCTATATTATGTTCTGGCAACTATTAGACCAATTGACCACTTGCGAGTTTCGTTCTATAAGGAAGTTGGAGTTGTAGACATCGATATTTAGCAGGATTACCAGCTTAAATACGGTTGAAGTTCATTTATATATACATAGAATCCAATTCAACATATACCCTTTAGCCATCAGAAACCTACATTATTATTGCATTTCTGTTTACAATCTTTGTCTACAGCTTCAACTTCCTTATAGCCTGAAACTCGCAAGTGGTCAAATTCCTAAATTGGTGTAGTCTAGCCTACTGGGTTTAGTGGTAATTATATAGGCTATCATATACTTATATGTTTGGCTAGCTGATATTAACCCGTCCAGTATATTATGTTCTGGCAACTATTAGACTATTTTATTCAGTTTATTAAGAAATACTATTACTTTCCGTGTCTGTGGTCAAAAGATTTCTGCTTCTCCAGTTAGGAAGAATCCACTTATTCAAACCAACCATCCCCAGTAAAAACCTGGCATAACAATATTAATACAAAAATAATAATAATAAACCCGTGTTGGTCAGTGTCAATTTAGCTACTTTCCCACGAGGACCGGGCTCGTTCACCGCGGTAAGGCGAACCGTCACTTGCTGCGAAACGTCTTGCTCCCGATTCCTAAAATAGGCTACATCATTGGAAGGTTCTACGTGTCATCATATTTCCTTTAGGCCTATAGCCTAGGCTAATATAACAATAATTGGCCTAGGCTAACCTAGGCCTATAGCCTAGCCTAGGCTAGGCTAAATACAATATACCAGAACATGCACAATGATTCAACTTGCTTCGGTACATAGCCTAGGCCTAGCCTAGATATAAGTAAAGGAAAGCTCTATAGGCCTAACCCATTATAAATCAAGGAAATAGGCTAACACATAAATATCTGGGAATACCTCGTCATTGTAGAGTTGTTGATGTGTTAAAGGGAAGGAAGCAACTGAACGTCACTAATAAACCCTAGAGAGGACGGTGTTGTCGGGACTGCTTTTCAAGTCGTGGAATTCTCCCCGACTTGGTGTCTTCGGTGTTTCTGCACCAAGGGCAGTATAGATCCGGGGCCATCGTCGAATCGTCATTGCCGCGGGAAAGAAGGATGTGCTCATCATGTGCGCTTGGTCTTGGTGCGAGAGTCACGCTCGACTGGTCGAGGTGTGGCCTTAGTATCGGCTCTCTCTCCTAGGATAAACTTATAAACTATAATGGAAAAGGACAGGTTGAGAATAAAAGAAGATTGTTCCCCCGTGGGCATTCTCACCCCAGCCTCACTATTGTGAGGCTGATCTTTTCCTCCACACTCCCTCTAGGTAGTCCTTAACACTCCGTGCAGTGGTCTCATTCCACATGTTTAAGTCGTTCAGGCCAAGCAGGTAGATCACTATTCCTCTTTCTTCTTCTTCTTATTCTATCGAACCCGCCCGCAGACCGTGTAGATCCACAGGGCTGACCTTTATATCGGTACTGGCTCAGAAAACGTTAGTAGGAGGGAAAGTTTAGAGTAGAAGGACAGTTTAAGAGACAGTTTTTTGTTTTTTATAAACCCACCCCTCACTTCCTCCCCCTCACCTCCGCTCCCCCCCCCCTACCCATTTCTCTTCCTCCACATTTTCTCCAACATCCTCTTCACCATCTCCATGTCTTCTGTTTCCATCTCCTGTGTTAACCCCAATAGTGCCCCTACCCCTCTATCTTCTCTCTGCTTAATCTCCTCCCACCCCCTCTCCCCAACTCTATTCCTCATGTACCTCTCCAACTCGTCTCTCTCCTCATTATATCTTGTACATTCCGTTACTATGTGCTCTACATCCTCCACTATTGGGTCTCCTCCCATTTCACATTGATTGCAGTGCGGTCCCACTCCATTCCATCTCCTTGTTCTCTCATTTGTCTCTAGCAATCCTGTTCTTGCTTTAAATAGTAGTTTCGATCCCCATCCTCCATCATAGAATAGTTCTCTAGATGGTTTTTCCTTCTCTCTATAATATGCCAGCGTGGCTTTATTTTCTACCCCCTCCCTCCACTTTCTTCTCCCCTCCTCCTTTATCCCTTTCTCTATCTCTCTGACACATCCCCTCCCATTTTCTAGTATGACCCACTCCTCTCTCTCATTTCATTTTCTAAATTCCCCTCCCACCCGATCCTGTTTTATATTTATCCTCTCCAATCTTTTTTTGCACTTTCTGGTCCATTTACTTTGCTCGCTCGCCCATCTGTATACCTTCCCCGGCCACCTATCTTCCTCCATCCCCTCCAGCCTCACTTTGTACTTCCCTTTCGCTTTCCCAATCCTTTCCTCAAACGTACTCCACCCCATCTCCCCTCGGATTGCTTCTTGTGCTACGTATTTATTTGCCCCCAGTCCTGTCCTCCCGATTTTATTCTGCACCGTTTCTAATTTCTTCGTTTCCGCCTCTGTTGTTTCTACCGCCTCTAAGCCGTACATTATTGCAGGTACTCCTAATCCTTTCCACAGCCCTCGCACTATTTCGTAGCTATTCGCTCTTAGCCTTGTCGCGCTCCATAGTCTCCCATTCCATTGTTTCATTTGTCCAACCGTCGAGCCCCCATTCATACCTTCCTACCACTGCATTCCATTCCTCCGCACCAATCTCTTGCACAATGGATCTTAGCATTACCCACCTTTCTCCTTCATATTTTCTGCACTTTAGGAGGATATGCTCCACAGTCTCATCCTCCCCGCTCTCGCACATCTTGCATGCCTTGTTGCCTTCATTTGACCATCTATATGTTCTGCTGTTCAGCTCAAGTGACTTAGTTCGGGCCTTGAAGAGGAGTTCACCTCCGATGCTCCCATCGTAGAATGGCTCCCTTCTTGGCTGTTGCTTACACATGTACCATTCTAGTGAACTCTTGTTTCTCATATTCCCTGCCCATTCGTCCCTTGCTACGCTTTGTACCCGTTTGCCGATCTCTTTCTTCCATCTCTCATGGCTCCACATTTCCATACTTTCCCCCATCATGATACCATGCATTCCGTACTTCTCTATCTTTTTGTCGCACATCTTGTTCCACTTACTGCTCTCCTTAGCCCATTCAAACACCTTTCGTGCCCATCTATCACCATTCATTTTTTCCAGTCTGACCCGGTACCGTAGGACTCCCTTGTCTATTCTTTCTTCAAAGGAGCTCCACCCCACATCACCTCTCAAGGCTTCTACTGCAGTGTACTTGTTCGCTCCCAGTGCGAGCCTTCCTTTCTTACTTACAGTTTCTTACAGTTTCTTACAGTAGATCCTCTGGAAAAAGGCAAACTATGCCTGTGTATCCAACTCAGTACCAGTACTTGCACTGCTGCGGTCATTCACGGTGTTGGCGGCGGCGGTAGCAGACGCAACATTTTTACTATTCTGTATTTTTGTTTATTCTGTATTTTTGCCCTATTCTGGGCAACTTCCAGCTTTGCCGTGTCATTCGCCGTCCACGGGATGGTTTCCAGACCATACATCAGGCCCGGCACCGCCATACCTTTCCATACTCCTCGCACTACTTCATACTTGTTCGCTCTACACCTTGCAGCACTGCCAAGTCTTCCCACCCACTGGCTCGCTCTTGTTAGTCTCTCATCTTTTGTTTTCTCGCATCCTCTTGCATCCACTGTCATTCCCAGGTACTTGTATTCATTTGTTTGGGTAATAATATTATTCCCAAGTAGCCACGTCGCACCCACATCCGTTTCATCTCCATTCACTACTAGTACTTTACTTTTCTCCCTGCTAAAGCTCACATTCAGATCATTCCCATATTCGGACACCACATCTAGCATCCTCTGCAGATCCTCTCGGTTGTCGCTCATGATCACTACATCATCTGCATATAGCAAGATACCCAGACGTTCGTTCCCAATTAGTGTTCCCCTGCTGGCTTCTTTCATTCTTGCAGCTAGTTCCTCTGTGGAGGAGGAGGTGAACCTGGTAGGAGGCAGAGAGGGAAGAGAAACAAGGAGGTGGATTCAAATATACTGTGCTACTACACTAATATAGATGGAATAAACAGTAAAAAGGTAGAGTTAGATAATATATTAAGAAAAGATCAACCACAGATAGTCTGTTTGACAGAGACAAAGCTGAACCAGGACTTTGACAGCAACATAGTGTTTAGTGAAGGATATAATATATGGAGAAATGATAGAAAGGGGAGGTGGAGTGGCAGTATTAGTTAAGAACCCTATGACAGCAAAGCACGTGGAGTTAAATAATGACAAGGCAGAAATAATGGCAGTTGAACTCAATGATATAGAAGGAAAAAAGCTAGACATAGCAGTAGCTTACATGCCACCAAAGACCAGAGCATGGAGGGAGTTGGAGTTTGAGGAGATGGTAGAGGATATGATTCAGTCGTTGAGAAGATTGCTTTTAAGGAAGAATCGATTGATCTTGGTAGATTTCAACTGTAGTGAGGTTGATTGGGAATCGGGAGATGCAGGGCCAAATCAGAGATCTTGGGGAAGTCGGCTAGTGGAGTTGGTTACGGAAAATGTACTTGCACAACATGTGAAGGAAAATACAAGAATGAGGGGTAATAACGAACCTTCTAAACTCGATCTGATTTTTACAAAAGATCCTCACGAAATTAGTGATATAAACTATCTATGTCCTGTAGGTAAAAGTGATCACCTATTACTAAAATGGAAGTTGACCTCGAGTAATGCCAATAGATTAGACAATAGCTACATAAATGACAGATTAAATTATAGTAAAGCTGATTATGTATCCTTGAAAAGATATTTAGAGGGAGTAGATTGGGGATCTTATTTTGAAGGAACGGGACGTACAAGGTAAATATAGTAGATTCCTCGAAATTTATAGAGTAGGAACCAATCTGTTTGTCCCAATATATAAAACTGGAAATTTTACTAAGCAGAAAGATTGGTTTAATTTGAAATGCAAAAGAGCTTTGGGTAGGCATGATGCAGCTTGGGCTAGATTAAGAAGAAGGAACACTGAGAGTAATCGGAATAAATATAAACAGGAGAGGAATAGATATGTTAACATAATTAGGCAAGTTAAAATGAACTATGAAAAGAACATAGTAAATAAATGTGAAAGTGACCCTAGATTATTTTATAAATATATAAACAGTAAGTTGAAGGTAAAGAAACAAATTACTAAATTAAGAGTTGATGCTAGGACGTATGAAAATGTATCGGACATGTGTGAGGTAATGAATAACAAATTGGGGTCAGTTTTTACTAGAGAGGAAGGTTTTGATGAACCACAGGCGGGAGTACTGGAGAGTGGTCTTAGTAAGATTGAAATAACTAGAGATGAGCCGTTATCTGCGATGAGAGGACTTGAAGTAAGGAAAGCTATGGGACCGGATGAAGTGTCTGCCTGGGTTTTAAAGGAGTGTGCAGAGCAATTAGTGGAGCCAGTGAGGGACATAATTCAAGCTTCCTTAGATAAAGGACAGGTTCCTGTTGAATGGAAAAGAGCTAATATCATTCCGATATACAAGAATGGAAACCCTGAGGACCCTCTAAACTATAGACCAGTTTCACTTACTAGTATTGTATGCAAGATTTGTGAAAAGCTAATTAGGAAGAGATGGATGAAAATGTTGGAGAGAAAGAAGATAATAACCCCAAAGCAATTTGGATTCAGAGAAGGGACATCTTGTGTTACCAGTTTGCTATGTTATTACAGTAGGGTGATAGATGTACTCCAAGAAAGAGGCGGATGGGTGGACTGCGTCTACTTAGACCTTTCCAAAGCATTCGATAAGGTACCAAATAAGAGATTGTTATCTAAGCTTGAGACGCTAGGATGTGTCAGGGGGAGTTTGCTGAAATGGATGGAGAGCTATTTAACAGATAGGGAAATGAGGACCAACATTAGAGGAACTTACTCATCGTGGCGGAAAGTTGAGAGTGGTGTGCCGCAGGGATCTGTGTTGGCACCTCTCATGTTCCTTATGTACGTGAATGACCTGCCGTTAGGCATAAACTCTTACATGTCAAAGTTTGCAGATGACGTAAAAATTATGAGACAAATAACAAATAAAAGTAGTTGTGAGGAGCTGCAAGGGGATTTAGATAAAATATACGAATGGAGCACCAAGTGGAAAATGAAATTTAATATAAGTAAATGCCATGTGTTAAATATGGGAAGAAGTGTGAATAGACCAAATTGGGAGTACAGGATGGGAGATAATATAATTAGCAAGGCCAAAAAAGAAAAAGATTTAGGGTTGATTATACAAGATAATTTGTCGCCAGAGAAACATAATATTAACAAGCTCTTTAGCGGAATGTATGCAATGGCCGGGAATATGAAAGTTGCTCTGAACTACAGTACTTGGATGAGACCATGGTAGCGAAAATTATGAAGAGTATTATTAGACCAAGATTGGAGTATGCAGCAGTGGTGTGGTCCCCGCATCTAAAGAAGCATATTCACAAGTTAGAAAGAATCCAGAGAGCAGTCACTAGATTGGTTCCAAGTCTCAGAGAACTGCCATATGAAGGGAGGCTAGACAAATTAAATCTACCGAGTCTAAAAGAGAGGAGAGAGAGGGGAGACATGATAATGATGTACAAATGTACCCGGGGGCTGGAGAGGCTGGATAGGGAGGATATATTAATTATGGATACAGGAATAACTAGAGGCCACAGCTACAAAGTAAAAAGACCTACCTGCAAGAACGATATCAGGAAGTTTAGCTTCCCCTATAGATGTATTGACAAATGGAATGGGCTGGAGGAGGAGGTGGTAGGGGCAAGGAACATCCATATTTTCAAGAAAAAATTGGATAAAAAGTAGACTGAAAGACGGGACAACACGAGCTTAGCTCAACTCCTGTAAACTACAATTAGGTAAATACAATTAGGTAAATACATCCCAAACAGGAGGGGGGATAGCCCACAGCCCTGTCTAACTCCCCGCTTGTTTTCGACCCAGTCTGTCTCTATATCCCCCATACTGTATCTAGCCCTGGTATTCTCATACATACTTCTTATGATATTTATTATCTTTTCACTCACACCTACTGTTTCAAGCAGCCTACACAACTTGTACCTGTTCACTCTGTCATATGCTTTCTCTATGTCTAGGAAGGCGAAGTATCCCTTCCGTCCGGACTTTTTCGTATTCTCTATCACTTCTCTCACTACGAACATGTTATCTTCCCCTCTTCTGTCCACTCGAAACCCATTCTGTTCTTCTCCCATCACTCTGTTCCTTTCAAAGATCCCTTTCAGCCTTTCATTCAGCACCCCACAGAACACCTTGGAAATTGTGTCCGTTAGCGTTATTGGTCGGTAGATTTTCAGCTCTTTCTTACTCTTGTGACCCCCTTTGTGCAGGAGGGTCACCCGGCTCTCGTTCCATTTATACGGTACCCTCTCTCCTGACCACACTTTCTTAAAAAGTCCATACATGCCTTCAATTACTCCATTCCCACCCTCTTTGTAGAATTCATATGGGATCTCGTCATTTCCTGCGGCTTTACCAGTCTTCAGTTTCTTGACACATTTCATTATCTCTTCCCTACTGATCTCGTAATCCATATTTTCATCTACTGGTATCTATCTATCTATTATCAGGTTGGGTTCGCCCCTATCCTCCACCTCATTCACACCCCCTATGTTTTCCCAGAATTCTTTTACTGCCCTAGCTTTCTCCGGTTTCCCTCTCACCTTTCTTCCGTTCACCATTATCACTTCCACATTCACTCTTTCACTCTCTTGCTCTCCCCTTAGGAAGTCATACCATTCTCTACTGACCTCACCGCCTCTTGCCTTCAGCTCATCTACTACATCCTTATCGGCTTTTACTCTCGCTTTTCCGCTCTGCTGCCGCAGATCCAAATGTTGTGAACCAAACTGTCGTACCGGGAAATATTACAATAACCTAATTTCTTCAACATTGGAACAATTATATTATGCACATGTGTATATACATTCCTACTGTACTTATAATTGGGATCTGTAGATTGTTTTAATAGAGGAAGCATATATTTTCTCCTTTTAAAGATTGTTCGGGTTCTCGTGATATTTCGTTCTTCATTTGCAATTTTACATTCTATCCTAAATTAAGATATTAAATCGTGTAAAACCTATCATGATCTAGAATTGGATGTAAAGCCTAACGTTACTCGACTTCAGTTTGTCATATAATTCCGTATGTGGTGAATTAATCTGGCGACGAAATTTCCTGCCAGACTTACGACATATAATATATAAAAAATAAATTATGGGCGAACACACACTGACTGATCTTGTGTACCAGCCATTATGTGATAATAGGCTTTTAATGTGGCTAAGGTTTCTGTTGACTATCATCAATAAGATCTCGAGATTCACCTCAGCCATGGTCATGCCAGAGAAGTCTAAATAAGTCACCCCTATGGCGTTTTCAGTTACATCCTAAGCAGGTCATTTTTTGTGTTTTAACTGAGCGGGAGGTTCAAGCTGGTTAAACCCACTGATAATCTGAACTTCGAACTACTGTATATATTTTTAGTTCAGTGGGTTCAACCTTGCATGGGTGAGGGCTGGTCCTATCCAGAGTAAGGTTTGGCATCCTCTACCTATCAGTGGCGGATCCAGGCTCAGGCTTAAGGGGGGTGGGGGGGGGGGGCTGATATACATGAGGGGCGCCATAATTCACACAATATTCTTTATATGTATTGTATTTCAGATAAAATGCAGTATATGCAGAGGGGAGGTGTGGCGGAGTGGTCTTGCCACTGGCCTGGTAATCCAAAGGTCCCGGGTTCAAATCCCGATGTATCAATGGGAAGATATTATTGGGATGGAATTTGTGCTGTACCTAGTATCAGTGCATTAGCACAAAGCCCACCGAAAACGCTAATAAAATACCCTCATTGTTCCCTGATTAATCAGCTCTTGATCAATTTTAGCCCAATATCTCCAGCTGCCTTTAGCATCTCAACAACTATGCCTGAGCTCCCAGCGGCTTTCCCGCTTCTCCTTCATACATACACATACATACATAAAATTTTAAGACTGAGTGTTCCACACATAAGTGCAGTTTGAGTTTCTTGTCCTAATGGCGGCATTCCAGGCAACCCTGTTAAGGGCTGCTTCACTTGTCAAGTTCTTGGATTTGAGATTGGCGCATATAGTCCGATCCCAGGCCTTCCTCGGTCCACCCCTTGGTGCAGCTCCCTCCACAACCACAGACCTGTACTTTTTCACCCAATTTTGTTCATCCATTCTCTCCACATGTCCATACCATCCCAGTCTACTTGTACGCATCACCTCGCTAATACTCTTTATACCTAAACGTCTCCTCAGCTCAACATTTGTTATTTTATCCTGTAGCCTGGCCCCACACATCCATCTCACCATTCTCATCTCACTACGTTCCATTCTGTTAACATCCTCTACTTTAACGGCCCATGTTTCTGAGGCATACGTCATTGCACTTCTAACACATGAGGTATACACCTTTCCCTTCAGGGGGAGAGGCATTCTTTTCATGGTCAGGATTGGCATCAATTCTCTGAACTTCCCCCAGCCACATCTAATTCTAGCAATAGTGGCAGCCTCGGCCCCACCACCGGCAGAGATGGTATCTCCTTGGTAACAAAACTTTCACCAGCTCCAAAGACTCATTTCCAAAATTCACAGCCACAGGATCATCACTTAACACAAGCTCACCTTTGCACACTACGCACTCAAATTTCTCTATTTCTGACTTATCCTTCGGCAGGGGCCCCTTTATTCTACTACAGCGCTTACTCCCATGGTGTACCCAACATCGACAGATGCTACATTGAATTGAGTTAACGCCCACTCCCTTTCCACACACTGCACATGGGTATGCACCGCTCTTTTCCACATTGCCTCGTCTCAATCTACAATGCATAACCTTGGTTTTGTTAATATTGACTCTTAAACCCTTGCTCGCCATGCCCTCTCTCCACTCTCTGAATACACATGGACAAAATAAATACATGGGCACACTGTACCCCTATACAGAGCAAGAAGCTGTGCTGGGGTGGAGAACCCACAGAGACGGTTGAGCACACCTAACTTCTAGGAAGTTGCTTAAGCAACAGTGGCAATATGATCTTGCCAAGAAAGGTCAGGAGAAAAAAAAAATCAAGAATTACTTTGTAGGCCTACACTTTTCCAAATCAATGAATGCTGCATAGTTTTCTGTTCTTAGACAAATACTGATCTCTACCAACAATCTCACTGAGGCTCTCTGGTCAATGCAGCCCCTCTTTGCTCTTCACCTATCTGTTACTACATTCATATGTATATACTCAGGCACATACCCCATTGCTGGGGGTGGCCGACTCTAAGCAGTGACCGAACAGAAGCATTTAATTAACCCTTTCACACTTTTATGACACAGAGTTTGCCAGATTAGCAATAAAAAATAGAGTTCTCTCACTCTTATAATTACCTCTCCAAAATTAGTTTTCTGCCCACAGCTAACTCAAAGACAACTGCAGAGGTTGAAGTAACTATTAAAGTAACTACTAAAGGTTTCTAAATACCCCTGATGGTAACAATGGCTTTAAAGTATCCCTAATAGGCTCAAAATTGTGTCATATGTCAGAGAGGGTTAAGAGGATTGTAAATGAAACATCTATAATTTACAGTGAGATTTATTTACAAAATGCAACATACGTTTCACTAGTATGACAATAATATTTACAGCAAATTTTCAAAATTACGGCCTCCTTGCTCAATGCATGTAGCAGCCCGTCGCAGAAGGTACTGTTGCACGTTCCGAAACCCCAGGATTGTTGCAAATACGTGTTTTTCTTGTTGCTGTTCCCCAAGCTGCCTGGCCGAACAACCCCAAGGCCCCGAGCAAGGCCAAGGCCATAACCGAGCGCCCCCACAGAACCCTCCCTGCCGACCACAATTAAAGCCTGGATGACCGAAGCCACTCCATGGCGGGGAGCTGAGGAGGGTGCGGAAACGCCCGGGAAACCAAAGCCCCACCCAGGGCCCTGTGCCCCTCAGCAATTATGAAGAGAAAGTTGAGGGGCAAAGGAAAAATGTGTTGTTGTTGTTGTTGTTGTCGTTCCCTACGCTGCCTCGCCGAACAGCCCACAGTCCCTAAGGAAGGCCATGGTCATGGTCGGGCTTTCCCACAGGGCTCTCAAGGAGTGTAGATTATGTTGTTGGTGTAACTGATACGTGTTGCACTGTCCGGCATACAAAGCCACAATTCCTCACGGTTTGGGACCTCTGTAGCATACTTTTAATGTCCTCCCAAAGGTACAAGTCAAGGGGAGTGATGTCCGGTGACCAAGGTGGTCATGGTACTGGGCTACCTCACCCTATCCATATCCAGGAAACACAACACTTGCGTATTTCCTCATTTTTGTATATACAGTATATACTGTATATACAGTATATATATATATATATATATATATATATATATATATATATATATAATTATTATATATATAATTTTTTTTTTTTTTTTTTTTTTTTTTTGCCAGATGCCGTAATTCCTGAGAATGGGTGACCATGAACATTAGGCGTTTGTCACGAATCGCTAGGTCAAGTTGCCCGGGCTTGACATCTACATTTGGACAGTAAGGGCTCGATCCGCCGACCCTTTGATCAGTAGCCGACGTTCTACTGACTATGCCACGGCTCCCTTGTTATTCTAGCATAATGGGCTGAAGCACCATGATACCTCAACCACATCCACTGCAATATTCCAACTGGCACATTCTCCACCATCAGTGGTAATGTGTTCTCAAGAAAACATCTTTGTTGTTGTTGTTGTTGTTCCCCAGGCTGTCTGGCCGAGCAGCCCCAAGGTCCCGAGCAAGGCAAAGGCCATAACTGAGCGCCCCCACAAAACCCTCCCTGCTTACCACTAATAAAGCCCAGGTGACCGAAGCCACTCAAAGGCGGGGAGCTGAGGAGGGTGTGGAAACGCCCGGGAAACCAAAGCCCCACCCAATGCAATTAATTGAGGGGCAAAGGAAAAATGTGATGCTTTGGCTCCCAATCTGCCAATCTCAAGGTTGGCTTTAAGGAGGTCAATCCACGGAAGAGACGCCGTCACTTGAGATCTAGAAAATATATAAGTAAAAGGAACAGTCACAGTAAGCTATGGGTATGGCAGAGAACGCTCAGCTCTCACTCTGATAGACCAGCCCATCACCATGACTAAAACCCAATCCTCTCAGCATCAGCTAGGAAAGGCCCTTTTAGCTCCCCTATTTCAACGCCTTTCGGGATTGGGCACCCGCCCTGTTGTTATTCCCCAAGCAGTCTGACCGAACAGTCCCAAGGTCCCGAGCAAGCCCAAGGCCATAACCGAGCACCCCCACAGAACCTTCCCTGCCCCACCACTAAGAAAACGTCTGTTTGTGTCACCTGTCAGCCGCTTTGGTAGAATGTATGGGCTAATTTGCTTTCAATTATGTCTCAGGAGAGCACCCCCTAATTAACGGCACATATATACTGAACACCCTGTATAATGCTATGTGAATGGAGGCATTAGGTGTGCCTTAGGTACAGTCAGCCTTATAAGGTACATTATAGGTACATTAGGTACAGTCGGCCAAATAAGTCATGTCTCGGCACCAATTATGTTTTGATCAATAATTGGTATCAACAATATTTACACATGATTTCTTCTTTTTGAGTGAGATATACCAACATGTTCCTTCACTTAT
The DNA here is from genome assembly GCA_037953745.1 of Lithodes maja. Classification (NCBI taxonomy): domain Eukaryota; kingdom Metazoa; phylum Arthropoda; class Malacostraca; order Decapoda; family Lithodidae; genus Lithodes; species Lithodes maja. The sequence continues at coordinate 107,083 of JBAKBP010002287.1, forward strand.
CCAGCCTATTCAACATCTGACAGACACTAACACAGCATAGAGAGAGCCAAATGTAATGACAGCTGAGACATGACTTATTAGCGCCACTGTACAGTAATAATACAGTACAGTTGTGCTAATAAAAAGTAATAAGTGATGTCTCGGCACCAAGTATGTTTTGATCAATATTGGTATTAGCAATATCTAAGCTTAATTTCTTCATATCGAGTGAAATATATACAAACATGTTCCTACACTTATACCCACCCTATTCAACATCTGACGGACAGCAATACAGCACTGAGCAAGCCAAACGTAATGACAGCTGGGACATGACTTATTAGCACTACACTATTGTACAGTATTAACACATTCACTACCAGGGACGTCGATGAAGGCAACTACAGTATTAGACCATTTTTATTTAGCTTTGAAAGGACCTCTAGCAATAATAAAACTTCAAACTATCTCAACCAACCCTTTTAACTACCAAAGATCCTTCCTAAGCTGCATAATATTGTCTAAATAGAGTTAGAATAAAATATATCACACGTGGCTGGTACTGGAAGGGATAATAAAGTACACCAGACCACTGATTCTCAAGAGCCTCTCAATCGGCTGTGAAAACACTATCCAAACATCACTTATCAGAGTATAGGAGACAAAAGGCAAAGCTGCCTGTAACAAGTGTCTCCCCCAAAGTTGAAAGAGTGACAAGGAGCCAAATTCAAGGTAAATTAGAGTAAAACTATCTGGACACACAGAGCTTGAAGCATTTTAAGTCATAGGATGAGGGAAAAAGAGGGAGAGAGTTCCAAAGCTTACTTGTTAAGTAGAAGAAAGACTGGGAAAATCGATTCAATCACAGGTTACAGAGTTGGACAAAGTAAGGGTAGGATTATGTTGAAAGGCGGGTCCTCTTAGTTGTGAGCCAAACATGCTACCCACTGCACCACCACCAGAACCTTAGTTTAAGTTGGTATCACACGAGAGCATTTATAGTCAAAATTCGATGATCAACATTTTTCTGGCAACATTTCTGGAATATTCTGCACTGGTATCGGAAACTAGACTGATGGTAGATGAATTTAGATGACAGAAATATTATAAATGTTTACCTCATAAGCTGCCAGACCAGTGTTGAGGATAAATGTTGAGGGAAAAAGCGCTGGTGTGACACCGGCTTTATAATAAAACACGGTGTTGGCTTGAACTACAGTACTGTACATATTTACCAAGACTGAGTTTGGTTGTGGGTAAGTAATTACTAAATTTAGTTAAGGGAGCCCACCTCACTTTTTTTTCTCTTTCTCTACCTCTCTCTTTGGCTTGTATCCATTCGGCCCCATTCAGCCTATTGTTTTAGGACGCTTACCCCCATCCAGGTGTCAATATTTTCCGAGCCATCATATATATATTTTTGTTTTGACATCAAGCTAAATTTGTAAATTCTTTGATAGAAAAATGTCTCCGTCGAAGCCGGATTTCTCCATACAATGCTGGCTCGCTATCGCTCGCCCGGAAGAAATCGACACCTGGATGGGGATAAACGTCTTAAAACAGTTGGCTGAATAGGGCCGAATGGATACAAGCCAGGGAAAGAGAGAAAAGGAGAGAAATAAAAAAAAACAAAAGACGGTGATCCCCCCTAACCCTTCCCGCCCGGGCTCGCTGTCCTAAGGACATTGTCGAGAGCCGGGCGATATGGCCGAAAAACTTCAATGCCTAGGCTACCATAGCTTTGTTATTTTAACTGCTAGAAAAAAATTCCCACACATGTTTAACCCTCCAGCCCCGGCTATGTATTATATATATATTCCTCGAAACCCGGGTGTTTTGGCCGAAAAACGTCTAGGCTAGGCTACCGTATATGTGTTAATCTGACTGCTTCCCGCATTCCCGCGCATTCCCAAGCGTAGCTGTGTTATTTACCTGTAGAATGGCATTAAGTAGAGCTCTCTAAGTCAACTGGTTGAGTTGTGATGATGATTTCATTGGAGATAACTTTATGGCCAAAACAACCACTTTACACTACTTCTCGATACTTAACAACAACATACAGGCACACACGAACAAGCGACGCTCTCCTTCTTGTGGCCGGAGATGCGGGGCGTCGGTCCAGCCGGCTGTTGTTTACATGCGTCAGACCGACGCCTCGCACACGAAGCTCACAGGCTTTCAACCACTGGGCGTTCAAGAGGCCTTCCGGGCAGCTGTTATATGCTTTTTTATGGGCGTTCAAGAGCCCTTCCGTGGTGAGAGGGTTAAACGTACTGTGCTTTCCAATCTGTAGACTGGCATTGAGTAGAGCTCTCTAAGTCAACTGGTTCAGTTGTGATGACGATTTCCGTGGCGTGCATTTTTCCGCGATTTTAGCAATGTGACACTTTTCAAGACTGAATCTGTCTTTGCCGACACACAACAACACAGCTCCGACGTCTGCTTGCTGCCAGAGGTGTGCGTCGCTTCCGACAGGCTTTGTTTACATACGTCAGACGCGCGGCTTTCAAAACAAGCTGAATAGGCTTTCAAGCTTACGGATATACAGTATATAAGGACACCTGGGTTCCTGCCCATCTGCCGCGGTGTCCTTATATAATGCTGCCCGGGCGGGAAGGGTTATTTAACTCCTTGAGGATTATGATGCATTGTGACAGTTTATTCTGGCTATGTTTAGATGATTTCATACACTTTAACCCTTAGACCCCGGGTGGTACACGTGTGTACCATTTTTTTTTGGCCCGAGGAACCCGGGTGGTACAACACTGTACCATTGCTTGCGTGTGTGCTTTCGAATGGCGCGCGTAAAAATTTCGCTCCGTGGTCACCAGGCGTCGCTAGGCGACGCCACCAGACAGCATGTACGCCACCAAAACAGTCTCTACCCTGCCGCCAACATGGATACTAGCCCAAAAAGTTATTCCCTTGTGTCCGATTCTACGCTCCCTTCGACGCCTGCCCATGTTCGTCGCGCCCTAACGCAAAGGCACGTACAAGATGCGTTGACTCCCGGAGGTATTGAGATAGCTTTGAGGAGTTATGAACGTGGTGAAGGCCAAAATAGTGTTGATGAGTTGGGTAGTGATAGCTCCGAGTCTTATCAGTCTCACTATAGTGAAGATTTTGACGATCTAGACGAAATCCATGAAAGATACGCCTTTTTTAGTGGATTTGACCATGACGATGAAAGTGATGATAGTGAGGCTGAGCGGGAGGCTGAGGTTGACCCGCCATTGTCTTCCTTATCTACCCACGCCACCCAAGTTGCCCCAGGCTCCCGCCATTCTTCCCCACCACCACCAGCACTCCCTAGGGTTGAGGACCCCCCACTTTCGGCCTATTTACCCACTCCTTCCCCACCTCGCCGACCTACACGCCGCCCACGCATCATTCGTTCCCCGCGAGATTATGAGGGGGGCTCTGAAGAAGAAGGGCACCTCACAGATGACTCTGGCCATGATTACCTGGGTCCACCGTCAGGGCAAGATGACGGCTCTGACGACAACGACGATGACGACGACTTTATGGACATCGACGACCCTCAACCCAGACGCTTTGCCCAGGGCCGTCGTGCTCCTGGCCGCCCTGGCCGCCGGGCTGGCCGCCGGGCTGGGCCTGGGCGCCGTCGCGCTCCTGGCCGCCCTAGGGTGCGCGCCGCCAAAGTTCGTGGGCGTGCTGCCCCCGCTCTAGCTCCACAGAGGGCAGTGGCACAACCTGGGCGCCCCGTTCAGGACCGCCTGCAGTGTGCACAGTATCTAAATGTGCACAAGCTCTGTTACCTGCCTCTGGAACGAGATGGAGTCACCATTAGCAGAAGGCGGTGCCATGTCTGCTGGAACAGCCAGGTGAGGCCGAGGAAGCACAAAAAGACCACCATGCAGTGTGTGGAGTGCCAGGTGTCACTATGTACTATACCGTGCTTTGCTGAATACCACAGCAAGCAGGAGTACTAACTAATAATCATAGTGAAAGTACCAAAGACTGACAATATGTATGTATATAGGCAACAAGTGGAAATAAAACAATGTACAGGTGTATTGTGATAAAAAAATCATGTATTATGAAAACATATATAAATAAGTGAAAAAAGACACAATAAATTGTATATAAAACGTTTACAAAGCATATAACTAAGTGAAAGTGACACATGACATAATATTAGATGGCCAAAGTATAATAAACACCTGTGATAACGAATAATCAGTGCCTAATATAACAATAACCTACCTCAATTACTCATAAAAACTACGGTATCGAGTGAAAATGTGAAATATTTGTTACAATCATAGCCTAATAAACATATTTTATATAATTGGACTCCAAATAACTATAATAACATCACTATCAATACATAAAATCGCCTCCGGGAGGTAAAAGGTTTTGCGCGACGAGTGGCTAAGAAAACAGTAGGTTAGCCGAGCCGGGGCCTGGGCAAAGGCGACGCATCCGAACGCGGGATGATTTTCACGCATAAAAATCACTCCACTTCCCGCGCTCACCATTATGCAATCACTTGGGCTAGAGACCTCTACTCAACGGCATTCTACACATGAAGGTTTGTGCTACATTTTTCTGTTTTTTTTATAACTTTGTGTAATGTATTTCAGGAGTAACATGTGAATCAACAGGGACCAAAATTCCTGAAAACCCCCGGACACAAAGTACAGTCACGATATTCCCTAGCCGGGGTCGGAGGGTTAAGAAGGATCTGTGGGAATAAAAAGGTGAACACTATCTCAATTAACCCTCTGAAGTCCACTTTTTTTTTATAAAATTAGCTGTCTCGAGTCAGCCACCCCCAATAAAAAAACAAATATACAGTATACAGTATATAAAAACTAAAAATGGGGTATGTGCCAGAGTATATACATACTGTACTGTACATATATCAAATTAGTTTAACCAGAATACCGAGTTCCACAAAAGAACTCTCATAGGGCTGGCCCGAAGGATTAGATAAAGATGGACAACTAATCAAGTCAAGATAGACAGGGAAGGGCAGGAGGTGAACAAATCTAGGAAGGTGAAGACACGCAGACATTTCTTGCTATTTCACCAGTTCAGCCGGACCACATGCGCTCCACAGCAGAGCTCTTATAGGGCAGGGCCGAAGGATGAGGCAAGAACTGCTACACTGCAGTACTAACCAAGAATGATCAGGGCGAAGAATGAAAGATCAGAGCTAAGGTAGAAAAAATCACAGCGAGATGCAAACAAAAAAGCAGTACTGAGGGGAATCGAGTCAGCTCGGCCACATCAGCAACCGAAGAGACAAATCATTTCAGGAGCCAACAACCTAGCCAGGCCAGGGAAACATGTGATATAGGCTGCCCGGAGGAGAACCAAATGAGACAGGATAAGAACATAACATAACATAACATAACATACATACATAACATTTTAAGACTGAGTGCTCCTCACATACGTGCAGTTTCAGTCTCTTGTCCTAATGGCGGCGTTCCAGGCAACCCTGTTCAGGGCTACTTCACTTGTCAAGTTTTTGGATTTGAGATCGACACGTATAGTCCGATCCCAGGTCTTCCTCGGTCCACCCTTTGGTGCAGCTCCCTCCACAATCACAGACCTGCATCTTTTCACCCAATTTTATTCATCCATTCTCTCCACATGCCCATACCATCCCAGTCTACTTATATGCATCTCCTCGCTAATACAGTACTCTTTATACCTAAACGTCTCTTCAGCTCATAATTTGTTATTCTATCCTGCAGCCCGGCCCCACACATCCATCTCACCATTCTCATCTCATTAACCCGGGAGCTGCAGGAAGACTCTTAACCTGTTAAGCGCTAAATAGCCCTAGGAGCTAGGGTAGTTATTTGTGTATTTCTAGCCTTGGATTCTGACAGAATTTGTTATATTTACAATATAGACCATTATTTGTTTTCGGTATGCTTTTATTTTACATATATGATGTATATATGAACCTTCAAGAGTGCTAAAATAAGTGGGAAAAGCATTTGGGTGGTGAAAAACGAAGATATTGGCCACCCGGTCGTAATGTCAGGCGAGAGAGAGCTACAGTCAACCCTCCTCTCTCGCTGTCTGTGAGGTAACTGAGGGGAGCGGGGCGGTGTGGGCTGGTGTCTGTGGGTTACATATCGATCTTTTCTGCAACCCACTTGTGCTACATTATCGCGGGAGAGAAAAATAACCGATAAATGATGATAATAAGAGGGAAAATAGGTGATAATTGAGGAGGGGAGGGAGGGGGGAATAAGGTGGGGAAGGAGGGGAGGGGGGTGGGTGAGATTTACATGGATGAGTACTGGAGGGGAATTATCTCACCTAGAGACAAATTTTTTTTTTTTGATAGGCCCTTTTTTTTTTGGAAAGCTTTTTTTATGGTCCTGCTTCCGTGAGGCCTATCGCGTTCCCTATAGGAAGCCTTCCGTGAGGCCTATCGCGCTTGCTGGGTTAAGAGTTCCCCCGGCGGACTGCGGGAAGACTCTCCTGAGTAAGTAAAATTAAAAATCAACTTTTGACATCGAAAACAAATTATTTTTTTTATTTTTATTTTTTTATTTTTTTATTTTTGTTTGGCCCCTGGGCCATGCAAAATCTCAGTCCTCTACCTCCCCTCCTTCCCCACTTTCCTCCTATCCTTCAGTTATCACCTATTTTCCCTATTATTCCCTTATTCTGAGGTATATTTTTGTGCTAACATTAGCGAGTTGCAAGCAGGGTGTTGTCATCACTGATGGCAATCGAGTGCAAGAGAGAGAGAGAGAGTATCGATCGACTGTGTCTCAGTGACCTTGGGGGAAATTGGCGGGAAGGTAGCTTGCCTCACCCATACATTATACAACTCGCGGGCTATATCTCCGATTTTGACCATCCAAACGCTGTTTTCACTCGTTTTATTGTTGTTTCAGGTTAATACCTTTATAATCAACCCATAATAGGCGCATATGGATAATTATTAATGCTATTAATGGTACAATGAATATTTTAGTGACGGAAACACCTCAAATACGTCAGCACAGGGGGAGGTTTTCAATTACCCCCGTGCGCACTTCAGAGGTTAAGAGCCGCGGCGGTCGAATGGTGAGCACACTCACGTGTGAATCTGCAAGACCTGGGATCAAATCCCTGCCACAGCGGACATTTAGTGGGTGTGGTAGTACGTCCTAGCATGTTTCACATGCTCGCACCCAGTCAGGGGACATCCTGACGACGTATACAGACTAAACACACATAACAAAAGGCACTCCAACAGCTTCTTCTCTCTCTGACACCCCTTCTCCCCTCTCAACAATCTTCTCTGAGCTAGTGCCGGTACATATGAACAGTCCTGTATAGACTCGTAAGATTCAGTCGTAAAGATTCCGGGACAAGCTCAATAGACGAAGAAGAAGAAGACATTCTATTCTGTTGACATCCTCTACTTTAACAGCCCATGTTTCTGAAGCATACGTCATTGCATTTTAACACATGAGGCATACACCTTTCCCTTCAGGGGGAGACGCATTCTTTTCATGGTCAGAATTGGCAGCAGTTCTCTGAACTTCCCCCAGCCACATCTAATTCTAGCGACAGTGGCAGCCTCGGCCCCACCAACGGCAGAGATGATATCTCCTAGGTAACAAAACTTGTCCACCAGCTCCAATGACTCATTTCTAAAATTCACGCCACAGGATCATCACTTAACACAAGCTCGCCTTTGCACACTACGCACTTAAATTTCTCGCCTTATGACTCATCCTTCAGCAGGGATCCTTCCTTCCCATGGTGCACCCAACATCGACAGATGCTACACCGAATCAAGTTAGCGCCCACAACCCTTTCTACACACTGCACATGGATATGCACCGCTCTTTTCCACATTGCCTGGTCTCAATCTGCAATGCATAACCTTGGTTTTGTTAATATCGACTCTTAAACCCTTGCTCGCCATGCCCTCTCTCCATCTTCTGAATTTGGTCTCAGCATATGCATATTGTCAGCTATTAGGACTAAATCGTCTGCATAAAGCAGTTCCCACAGAAATCTGGATCTAAAATATCTAGACAGTGCCTCCAGGACCATAATAAAGAGGAGGGGGCATAACACTGAACCCTGATGAACTCCAACACGGACTGTGAACTCCTCACTCAGTTCGTGCATCCTCATCATTATCATTATTTTTGACTAGAGACCTTATAACAACAGAGACCAGCCAGACAGAAACTTCTCCAGGCTACTTTGCCCGTGCCACAATGCCCTTTAACCACGTGGAAGTACTGTATATCTTCAATATATTTTTCCACTTTCTTTTTCCACACCATAGGTAGTCTTCCACTACTAGCTGTTCCACTCACCTGACTCTCATATATCTTTCTTGGCATTCTGTCTTCATCCATTCTCTGAACATACCTCCTTAAAGTACTTTTCTTTATCCACTACAGTATGTCTCTATGTCTCTGCATCATACAGTACAGTATTTACATATTGTGCTACAAAAACCAAAAAAATAACCGAAGAATGAAGATGCGGACATAGCCTAGCAGTTTACCATCAGCTGGGAAAACAAAAATCATAGTGGTTGTTGTTGCTGTTGTTGTCGTTCCCTAGGCTGCCTGGCCGAACAGCCCCAAGTGCCTAAGGAAGGCCATGGCTTTCCCACAGGGCTCTCATGGAGTGTAGAGTATGTTGTTGGCATAAGTGATTGTGTAGAATGCAGTTTTCTATGATGTGTTTAATAGTATGGGGTGGGGGTGCTGTGTTGCATCCCGGGCAGGTGTCGACGACGGAGTCATCCAGTCTCTTCTGATAGCTCAGCAAAGCTGGATGGTGCCCACATCTCAGCCTGGCCAGGTGGACTCTATCCTCGTGAGGAAGGGAGGATTCAGAAGGATGGATTTCGGGAGGTCATGCTTGCAGATGTGTGTTGTCTATGAGTGAGTGGATGGAATGGCGAGTGATATGAGTATGGATGTGCTTCAGGAAGCTGGTTTATTATTAATTATAGTTACCAATATCACAGAGTGGATAGAGAAGGTTTGTGGAAAGTACTTAGAATATACGGTGTAGAGGGCAAGTTGCTGAAAGCAGTGAAGAGCATGTATGAGGGTGCAAAGGCGGCAGTACGTGTGGAGAGTGAGCAGAGCGAGTTCTTTGACCTGAATGTTGGTTTGAAACAGGGGTGTGTGATGTCCCTGTGGTTGTTTACTGTATATATGGATGGAGTCATGAAAGAAATACTATCAAGAGCAGTGGATGTTGGTGTATCGTTGAAAAGGGAGGGAATTGAGTGGAAGCTACCTATACTGCTGTTTGCGGATGATACAGTTCTGATGAGTGATAATGAATGGGAGTTGCAGGGTCTGGTAAATGAGTTTGGAACAGTGTGCGAAAAACGGAATTTGAAGGTAAATGCGGGGAAGAGCAAGGTTATGGTCTTCGAAAGGGGTGAAGTCACAGAGTGTGAGGTGAAGCTGAACGGTCAGGCTATGGAGATCGTCAACTCTTTTAAGTATCTGGGCAGTGTGTTGAGTAAAGATGGGACTATGGATGAAGAAGTGAGGGAGAGGGTACAACAGGGGAAGAGGGTTGTAGGAACGGTAAAAGCAGTAACAAGAAATAGGGTGGTCAGTATGGAAGTGAAGAAGTCCTTGCATGACAGTGTGGTAATCCCGACACTGACTTACGGAAGCGAAGCATGGACGTTGGTTGAGAGACTCAGACCAAGAGTGAGAGCAGTGGAAATGAATTACTTAAGGAGAGCGTGCGGAGTTACATGGAGGGATAGACAGACTAATGAGGAAGTAAGGAGGAGGTAGATGTGCTGGAAAGTGTGAAAAGGAACAACTTGAGATGGTTCGGCCATATGGAACGTATGGAAAGCGAGAGAATGACTAAGAGGGTGTACGAGAGCGAGGTGGAGGGACAGAGTGGGAGAGGTAGACCGAATGAGAGGTGGAAGGATGGAGTGAGGAAGTACATGGACGAAGGCGGTGCTGGTTGGGGGGAGGGGCGTCAACTGACTGGGGACAGAGGTGCATGGGGGCGGTTCGTTCGTGGCCACCCCTTCGGGGATCACGGCGTCAGGCAATAGATAGATAGATAGACCAATATCACCATCAAATAGTCTACAAAAGTTTTATCTACAGTATCTATTTTTTGCCAAACGCCCGAGGGGGTGGCCACGAATGAATCTCCTCCATGTACAGTACCTCTGTCAGTCGGCGTCCCTCCTCCCACCCAACACCCCTTTCACTCCTATACTGTACCTCTCAACTCCATCCTTCCTGAAAAATTTCACTCCTATACTGTACCTCTCAACTCCATCCTTCCTGAAAAAGTTACCAATATTAGTTTACAGGTCAAAAGTTAATAATAAAGGTCACACAAAAAACTTGCAATCAGTGATTTGCTGTGTACCAGTACATACATACATACATACATAAAGGGGGAGATGAATGTTTGTGGGTGTTGGGGGGGGGGGGGGGAGGGGGGGGGGGGGGGTTTATGGTGAGGCGTGGGGCATTTCTGTATTCGGCAGTCCAGCTTGTGAGGAGGGTTGCTGTGAATTTGGCTGGGGCTAATTTGAGTCTGTTTGTAGTGCACCCGTCATGTAATGTGTTGAGATAGGGTTGTTGTTGTTGTTGTTGTGTCGGAGTCTTGGTATGTACATGTAAGTGTTATGTCGTCTGCGTAGGAAGCTATATTTATTTGGGGTGCGTGGGGTGTGGGTAGATCATATACATGTATAGCTTGGATAGTGAGGGCGACAAGACGGATCTTTGCGGGACTCCGTTTGTGAAGTTTCTGATGTTAGATGACTGACCGCCGGTGACCGGCAAATTATACATGTGCACATCTGCCTGCTAGGAAGTTGGCCAGCCACCTTTTCGTGTTGTGCATGTTTGTGTTGTAGATTTTGTTTGTTAGGTTGTGGAGGGGGATGGCATCGAAGGCTTTACTAATGTCGAGTGTGGCTAGTAGTGATCTGTGTGGTGGGCTGGCTGAGTTGATACCGTCAAAAACTCTTTGTGTAAGTTCTGTAAGAAGAGTGTTTGTGGAGTACAGAGGCCTGAAGCCATGTTGTGTAGGAGCCACAGGCCGTAGCTCGATTGGTAGAGCGCTCGCCTGCTAACCGTGAGGTTGACGGTTCGAGCCTCGGGCCAGCCAGTGAGTTATTGGCAGACGTCAGTGCTGTTGGTGAACGATGCGGTCTAGCAATCTGTGGCAACTATTCACTAAGTCCCTGATTCATCAGGGCACCCACCCTAGCCTTGCTATTCAGCAGGGAGTGTATGGTGGTAAAAACTGCATCAGCTAGGGGTACAGCGTGTGTGGTCAGTTGTAGTACAAGGCGTTCTGAGACTTTGGAGGGGGTGCAAAGGAATGTGATGGGGCGGTGTGAGGAGGGCAGCGTGGGGTTGTGGGGTTTGGGGAATGTAATGATGAGACCATGCTTCCAGATGTCTGGTATTGTGTTGTGTGAATAACTGTAGTTTGATATGTCGATGATTGCTTGTATGCCTTGTGGTCCCAGGTGTCTGAGGTGTATGTTGCTTAAGTTGTCTGGACTGCAGATGGGTGAGTACTTGAGATTGTTGATGATGTGCTTTGTCTGGTTGTTGGTGAGTTGTTGGTGAAGGGTGCATAGTCAGAGTCTGAGGAATTGTCTAATACGTCGAATGACACGTCGTTTTGTAAATTTTGGGGGGTCTGTTTTGTGATCAAGTGTTTGGAAAGTAGTCATTCCAGTTTAGTGTTTGTTGTTCTAGTATTTTGTTGTTAATCTGGGTGCTGAGTGCCTAGATTTGTTGTGTTATGTCCTGTGTGTGGGGTGCTGGGGAGTGTTTCAGTGTGCCGCGTTGTCTGATGAGGTTTTAAATTTCTGGTGTGAAGTTGGGGTTGTGTCTTTTCCTGTAACCTCTTGGAATGTGTTTCTTGTCAGCGTTTTGGATAGTTGTGTTGAATATGTGGACAGCATTGTTGATGTTAGTGATGGGTGCGCTGTTTAGGGTTTCAAAGTGTTGTTCTGTCTCGTTTGTGAAAGCTTCCCAGTTGGCTCTTTTATAGTTGGTGTAAGTGTATCTGTGGCTAGCTGGGGTGAGTCTGGTTTTGGTGGTGATAATGATCGGGAGGGTGGTCAGAGCCTAAGGCTTTGACCACCCTCCAGGATGGAGCTGTAAACAGAATTACAAGCTAAAATACAGTACGGTAGTACAGCATATTTATAACCAGCTATGAGGTATGTGCCTGAGTATATACATACAGTATAATATACAGTATATATATATTCATTATATATATTCATTAAACCAAAACCATCATACAGTACATTGTAGCCATCAGAAACCTACATAACAATTGAATTCTTGTTTCATATCAATGATTACAGCTCCAACTTCCTCGAGTATTACAAGTGGCACAGCATTATAGAGTACTGTAGCCTACATGGTTTAGGTGTTTTGGTTGTTCCTCCCCATACCTGACAGTTACCAAGACATGAACCTTGGACTACTGTTGTGGAGAGTTGGCTACATTACATTATTATCACACCTATATTCATAATATTAAGGCGGTGTCCCACAAACAAATTTATCAGCTACATGGATGTATCTCAGCCTTGAATCCAATACAAGTTATTATATGATTTTGACTGATATTCGCAGTTTATTCATATATTAAATAGGACTGCAATAGGGGTAAACCAAGAAAGACGGGTGAACAGACCATATACCAAAAAACTGACAAGTGAGGCAGCTCTGAACAGGGCTGCCTGGAATGCTGTCAATAGAACGTGAGACCAGAACCGCAGTTTGTACTTACACTAGTTGTATTTGCGGGAGTGAGCATTCTCGTTAATTCCCGCCTCCTAAGATATGTTTGTCATACCGTGCTTTGAAACTATGCACTGATGGTGCAGACACTACTTCGGCTGGCAATTTGTTCCACCCACTAATCGAGTTGGTAGGAAATCTTTTACTTTTCATATCAGATTTACTATTAGGCACTTTCAGTTTGTAGCTGTGACCTCTTGTTCTCTCACCTCCATCCCTCTCTATGAAGTTTTCTTGGTCGATTTTGTCAATACCTCTAACACATTTGTATATCTGAATTTTCTGTCCTCGTTTCCTTCTGTTCCAGTGTAGGTAGATTCAATCTCTTGAGCCTCTCTTGGTACTCCAAATTTTCCAAACCTGGGATCATCCTCGTAGCTGCTCTCTGTACCCTCTCAATTTTGTGGATATGTTTCTTCATGTGAGGGGACCACACTACAGATGCATATTCCATCCTGGGTCTCATTATTGCCGTTATTATTTGTTTCATGGTGTTTTCATTAAGATAATTGAAAGACATTCTGATATTTGCCAATAGTGCTACTGATTCTCTCACTATCTTATTTACGTGGCTTTCCGGAGACATGTTATCCTTAAATTCTATCCCCAAGTCTTTTTCTTTTTCTGCTTTGGGAATCACTTTGTTTCCTAGTTTATAATCTTTTCTAGGTCTGTACTTGTTTTTACCCATTTCTAGAGTCTTACATTTTCCTGCATTGAACTCCATATTCCATATGATGCTCCATTCATGGATCTTTTGCAAATCTGATTGGAGTTCAAGGTAATCCTCCTGGGTTCTGATCGTTTTAAGCACAAAGTGTACATACTGTACATACATACACACATATATTTAAAGATTGTGTATTTAAATTCATGTGTGTATGTATGTACACAATTAGGAACTCTAAGATACAAAATACTGATACAATGAAATTAAGGAACACCCCATTCTTAACATTAATCCTCCATCACAAACCCAAATGACTAGAATAAATTAATGAAAGCATATGATCTCCTGGGAATCAAACTCGGGACACCACACCCAGAACATAAGCATCTAAAGAAAGAATTGTCACATAGTAGGCTCAAATTTAGCTACTTTTTGACTCAGACACACATGGCTCTGATACATCCATCGCTAAAGTGCTCATGTGACTCCGGCAAAACAAATGGATTAGGATTTTTTGGCTATACAGTACATCCCTGTACCAAGACCACTTTATGTAGCTTAATGTAGTTTATAAAGATCCTATGTTTCTTGAGATAGATGAGCCCTAGAGGTAGATCATAACATACATATACAGTACACCCCTGCACCAAGACCACTTTATGTAGCTTAATGTAGTTTATAAAGATCCTATGTTTTGGCTATACAGCACATCCCTGTATCAAGACCACTTTATGTAGCTTAATGTAGTTTATAAAGATCCTATGTTTCTTGAGATAGATGAGCCCTAGAGGTAGATCATAACATACATACATACAGAAAATTTTAAGACTGAGTGTTCCACACATAAGTGCAGTTTCAGTCTCTTGTCCAGGCAACCCTGTTAAGGGCTGCTTCACTTGTCAAGTTCTTGGATTTGAGATCGGCGTGTATAGTCCGATCCCAGGTCTTCCTCGGTGCACCCCTTGGTGCAGCTCCCTCCACAATCACAGACCTGCATTTTTTCATCCCATTTTGTTCATCCATTCTCTCCACATAAGTTGAAGAAAATAATCAAATATCAGCCAGAATACAACGAAAACTACGTCATGGAGATGAATGAGTTAAATACCGGGTGCCGATGTGAAGGGTCGCTAGTCTGTGGTCTCGGCTTTATATTATCCCTCTATGTCCTTCGTCTTGAACCTGTAAACAAACAATGGAATATTTCTGAAATTCAACAACTTGACTGAGATGCATGATAACACAGCAAGTGAAACATTAACTGTAGTACTAACACAAACATTAACTGTAGTACTAACACAAACATTAACTGTAGTACTAACACAAACATTAACTGTAGTACTAACACAAACATTAACTGTAGTACTAACACAAACATTAACTGTAGTACTAACACAAACATTAACTGTAGTACTAACACAAACATTAACTGTAGTACTAACACAAACATTAACTGTAGTACTAACACAAACATTAACTGTAGTACTAACACAAACATTAACTGTAGTACTAACACAAACATTAACTGTAGTACTAACACAAACATTAACTGTAGTACTAACACAAACATTAACTGTAGTACTAACACAAACATTAACTGTAGTACTAACACAAACATTAACTGTAGTACTAACACAAAAAATATAGCTGAACAGAATCACAATACTGTATACTGAAAGTACCCCAAATCTTGTACAGTATTGAGAAGAACACAGAGAAATATTTTATAATGGAAGAAAAGAACACAGTAACTTCAATATAATCACTATACAATGGAAAAGACTAAAGAGTAACTTCAATATAATTACAATTATATATTTGAATAATAAAATATGAAGGTACAGTAGCCTACTTCAATACTGTATTTTCATTGATTTCATTAGTTGGGTTTATTTGTAAATTAAATGGTGAGTTGGTGAAAACAAATATGAATATACAGTACTGTAAACACAACTAAATAGGTTACAGTAATAGAGACAACACTACAGAGTAACGTCAATATAATTACAAATATAGAGAAACATCAATATAATTACATAAGCGAATGAAGACTGAAAACATCCTAAAGAAGAATGCATTGGTGGAAAGTGTATTAGGTCAGTAACTAAGTTACTGAGGTCAACTGTTGACCTCAGGGTTCTTACTTTTAGTCTGGCTATCAATAGATGATTATAATGTAAAACTTGCAAAATAAACAAACCAAAATTTTGACAAATACAGTAAAAAGACAACTAATCAAAATCGCTACGGTATGTGGAAACAACGCTTAAGCAAAATAATAATTCTTTATAAATAAAAGAACACAATCACACAATTCAGTCTAGGAAGAACCTGTGGTAGTCCAAGGGTTAACCAACTGATTTGCTTTCTATAAATTATCCGGAGCAAAGACAAAAATAAAAATAAATAAAAAACAAATAAATATATTACTGATGCTGTGACGCATGTCGAGTATGAGCATGCTGTACAGAACGCCCAGTCAGGCCCCACTCTCGCTAGGATCGTCAGGGCAGGAACTTTGGCTGTAGTCTGTGTAGAGTTTCCTAACTTAGTTTATGTGAGCCGTTGTACTATAAGTATTATAAATATGTATTTTGTTTTCATCTGAGTCAACGAGTTCTATTTTATATCATTAGTTATAAGTATTGTGTGTGGGACTTATATGTAATGATGAGAGGAGAGAGAGTGCGTAACGGGGGGAACAGTGAGTGCGCCACGCTGCAGGTAGGCCTAATTCCCTCCTCCCTCCTCCCTCCTCCTTCTCAGCGCGTGGGAAATCCTTTGTCGATCCCAGATTGAGAGAGAATATTACGTAATGATTGTCAGTGGGCGGTCCTTAGTAGTTGGCGATCTGCTCACTAGAGGGCCGAGTATAAAAAGGGACGTCTCGCCATGCTTTACTCAGAACTCATCAGGCAGAGCGACTTCTCATATCCCTTGCAACTATCCATATTCTTCCGACTGATGTGAACTTTCTCTACTCTCTGAACAGCCTATCTTCTTCTCTTCTCGTCCCTTTTTAACCAATGACCCCTTTGGTGCAGATTTAGTCAGCCAAAGTATTATCGCTTGAGTTCTCACGAGATAAGTGCCTGTTAGATAGCCTATTTTTGGAAGGGTTAACTAGAATAGGATTGATTGATGTTTGTTGCACTCGTATATGCATTTCCCTGTGTGCGATTATTCATGTTCCTGTTTTCTGCTGGTTTAGGCAATGCTAGACTGGGATAGGGTTTCTGAGTTGTGATTTCCTATGAGTACTAGGTTGCGGTTGAACCAGTACAATTGCAACGGAGACGTGGAACGCCTAGGTGGTCTTTCTGACTGTGTACCGTGGGAGTTTAGCACTGTGTTGCGAGTGAGGGCTTTTGCCTCTGCCACCCAACACTGTGCTATCTCATTTGCTTGACTTTGAGAGGATCGCCAGGAGAGAACCAGATACTAGTGATCTGGATCTCTCAAGAGAGCATCCCGTCAATTAACGTAATTTGGCCGCACAGTCTTAAGGACCTCGCTAGGCTACGAGCCGCTTGCTCAGCCATTGTCTCTTAACCTTATGTATCCCAGCTAGACTTTGCTCGACCAGCAGATACAGCATAGTATTGAAGCTTCTCCTTATGTATATTATTGTTTATGCACTATTGATTTCATGTGTGGCACGCTTAGCTACTTCAGAGATTAGTGGCCCACGAGCACAATCTTAGTAGGCTATTGCCAGTGCATTGTCGGAGTACTTCTTCTTAATGTTTGCCATATCCTATTGCTTATTCTTATAATTCTTCTTATGTCAATTTAAAGCCTTTAATTACCAGTGAGTTATTCATTAAATTGCTGTTCAAAATCCGATACTTACTTCTTATGAGTATTCGAGAAGCATCTAACTTATCAGAAGATTCCTTGCTTGATGCTCGAGGACTATTGTTTAACGTAACGTAATAGTGCCGATCCGAAGTAGAGGGTGGAGGACTTCTTAAGTTCTTAGTTCAAGGGTGGATTACTTCGGCTTCGGCCAACACTATTCTTTAGTGTTGTAGTACTTTCTTCTTTGTTTGATTGTTGACCAGACTAGATAACTCCCGTCTAGTTATTAGTCTGTTGTGTGAAACGCTAGTACCGAGTTCTTGTATACCCCGTTATAGCAGATAGAACTCTGGAGTGTAGTGGCGTTTTTTGTTCGGCTGGCAGTACTCTGGGGTTGGGATCGTGTGTTTCCGTTGTGGCAGCGAGCCATACTCGAGTCCTGTGTAAGAGCCCTAGTGTACCCGAGTGCCCGGTCGTAACAAATGGCGACCTTGCTTAGGATTTTGTGAACAGTATAATTTTTTGCAGAGTTGTACAACATTTGTTTGTTCGTACTTTAGCGTACATATTGAAGAATATTTTTTTTTGTAAGGCAATTAGGAGAGCATTTAAGAGACTCCAGTTAATTTAGTAATTAGTGCTTACATAAGGGAGTTTAACACTTTTGTCTCGAGAATTTTTTGTGAACTTCAGTATGTCGTGCCCTAGTACTGACGAGGAGCGAGAGATGCCATTTGAGGAGGTGCCGTTAGTAACTAGTGAGGAGGATGCTAGACTTTTTGTGAGTAAGCGGTACCACGTGACGGAGGAGAGGCTGACTGGGGTGAATGTTTATGGCTTGCACCTGATAGCCAAGGTTTTGGGCAGATCCAGTGTAGTAGGGATGTCCAAGGGGGAGCTGATTTCCTGGGTGTTGCGTGGGCGACATGGGGTTTCGGAGGAGAGGGCGTTTGGGGGGGTTCCTCCCCAGATCCCCTCTCACTCGACTCCCACAGTGCCGTCCACTCAGTTGCCGGAGGTTAGCACTCTCCCACAGAGGGATGAGAATTGGAAGATTGGAGTGCCCTCGGGCGGTGCGTATGGTGGTTCCCCAGTTCTTGCCCCCCCTCCTTCAGTAGTGGCAGCTCCCTCTTCCTGCCTGTCTCCAGATATGATATTTAGACTTGAGCTTGCTAAAATTGAGTCTAGGAAGCAGGAGAGGGAGATTGAGGCTGAGACCAGAAGGCAGGAGAATGAGACCAGAAGGCACGAGAATGAGACTAGGAAGCAGGAGAATGAGACTAGGAAGCAGGAGAAGGAGATTGAGGCTGAGATTAGGAGACACGAGGCTGAGCTTAGATACGACTCAGAGAAATATTGTGCTCAAATAGATTTAGATAAGACTCGTGCAGAGTCGACAGGGACTCGGATGGGCCGTGAGGGCCAAGTAAGAGAACAGTCCTTGTCCCACTTAGTCAAGTTGGTGCCGGCATTTAGTGAAACTGAAGTCACAGAATTTTTTAATCGTTTTGAGAAGAAGTGTAGGGAGCATAATTGGCCTGAAGAGAAGTGGGCAGCTCTAGTCTCCTCAAGACTTACGGGTAAGGGTCTGAAGGCTTATGATGCACTGCCTTTAGAGTCTTGCATTGACTACCCAGTATTGAAGAGAGCTGTCCTACGGGCATACGAGTTGCAACCAGAAACATATCGATTGAAGTTTCGGGGTGTTACAAAGACTAGGGAGGCGACCTTTCTTGAACATGCCCGGGACTTAAAAGATGCACTTGCTAACTGGACACGTTCTGAGAAAGCTGAGACGGCCGAACAGTTGACTGAGCTGTTTCTGCTCGAGCAGTTTTATAAGTGTACTGGTGCAGATATGACTTTAACTATTAAAGAAAAGAACCCAAAAACTCTACAGGAGGCAGCTGAGATGGCTGACCTCCGGCTATCGCTAATTCGTGGGTGCGGGTCTGCCCAGCGTAGTGAGGCAGGTAACAAGGGGCGTGACGCCCCACCCCCCCGAGTTAGTGATATACATTATGCAAACAAGTACAAGAGCTATGATACCAAGACTGACCACAAGACTAGCACCGTCCCATTTAAGAAGGGGCCGGGCCCTTCCCAGTACCAAGGGAAGCCCAGAGGGGAGTTGGAGTGTTATCATTGTCATGAAAAGGGGCACTTTGCAAGAGTCTGTCCTAGCAAACCACCTACAGCAGCTGTGTCTTTGGCCTGCAACATTGGTGTGTCTCCGAAGTTTGCTGAGTTTGCCCGGGGCAGTTCGTCAGAGGCTGAGGCACAGCCAATGCAGAAGCACCTGGGAGGCTCGAACCCTGCTCAGGATGCTTTTTGCGACCATAGAGGGCGAGGTTGCGTGATGTGGGCGGGGCGCAAGCATGGAGTAGAGGTCTTGCGTGATACAGGTGCTTCCCAGACTCTGATGAATAACTTGACTGGCTACCCTATAAATGCGGCTCGGGTGGTAGTGGTGCAGGGTATTAATGCAACTCGGTCATACCCGCTGGTGCGGTTGGAGTTGGAGGTGGATGGTGTGACACGTGAATTGGATGTCGGGATTGTGGAGAAACTGCCAGTGGAGGGCGTCGACCTTCTTCTCGGCAACGACTTTGCAATGCCCGCTTCTGAGGTTCTACCCTTAGTCGTTGCCGAGAGGACGGCCGACGTGAGTAGGGAAGAGCAAGAGTGTGTCGAGCGGTGCCAGGCAGAACCCATGGCGTGTGCTGTCACCCGAGCTCGGGCAGCTAAAGTGTCACAGCCTAGTCCTCCGTCTTCAGACCAGCAGAGGAACGATCAACAGAAGGAGGCTAAAGCTGGAGTTGGTTTTAAGAGTTTTGACTCGGCGGCTCTCCTGGGTGATTCAGTATTGGCACCTATGTTAGAGTCTGGAGAGGCCCCAGGACCTGTCACAGCTAGTGAGGAGGTAGGGCCGGAAGAGACTCCGGGGCAGCAACGTTGCACACGGAGAGAAAAAAGGGTTGCTCAGTTTGATATTGGGGAAGGACTTGGGTTGCTTCGGAAGCATCTAGACAGGTTGGTTCCCTCAGATATTTGTAAACTGCAGTTGGAGGATCCGGAAGTTCAGAAGTGTGGTAATGGTGCTGTCGAGATCAAACACGAGGACGGGGAAGCATGTCATGTGAACCTGTTGGAGGAGTTTGTGAGGCAACCACCTGAGCAACCTGCTGTCCCTGCGTTGGTCTGCCGCGGCCAAGGTGGAGAAGGAGAGGGGGGTAGTAGGGCACAGGTGGAGAAGAGAAGGGATTGTTATGTCTCGGCGGAGCCGTGGGCGGGGGACACGAGTCTGGTGGCTGTGGAAGCGCTAGAGCACCTGCCTGAGCAGCAGTGTGCAGCACTCCAGCACCAGCTCGGTTCATACCCCACTGGTTGTGCCGAGCCCCTGAGTCTCACAACTCGGGCGGTGCAAGATGTTCCACGGGCAGGTCACGTGACTGTTGAAAGACCGTTAGCCTCGTTGTTTCGGTGGTTTAAGGTGGGCGACGAGGCTTTGGCATGGTTGCCAGGTCAGGGTCGACCCATGGCTGCCAAGGGTGGTGGTCAAAAGGAGGACATTGAGCAGATTGGTAAGGTCGGCTGTGGTATCGCAGTGCCCGGTCGTCGCATAGCCTCCCAATGCTGCTCTAGTCTAATGCAACAGCCCTACCATAGACCGACTGTATCTGGCCATGTCGCTGAAAGCGGTGATGCTGCGCAGGCAGATGTCGTCACAAGGAATGCGGGGGTGCGCATGTACGGTATCGGCGGGGAAGCCTTAGCAATAATGAACTGTGGGAGTGACTGCACGGGTGGTACTGATTGTCCCTCTCATGACCTGGCTGTTCTAGGGACGAAGGTGGAGAAGGAGGGAGACTACAGGTTAGAAGCTGCGGTCTCTGCTGGGTTGTGGGAGGGCACTAGGCATGTTGTTCGTGGAGACAGTGCAAGGCAGTTATTTACTAGGCTATGGCAGTACTTTCGCATGTTTGTTGCTTCTCCAGGCCTGATGTACGGGGTAGAATCCGACATGCAGGCTGGAGATAGTGCAAGGCTCAGTTTAATTCCCTACCGTATAAATCCTGCTCGACAGCCTATGGTGCAAGCAGAGCTGGATTACGTGTGGACGAAGGGTCTGAGGGATAAGGAATGTCGTGAGTGGTCGTTGCTTGTAACTTTGTCCGAGCGTGCTAAAGAGGTATGTGGTTTTGTTGTGGACGGGAGTACCTACCAGTGCAATGTTATGCCTGACGGACTTAAGAATGCACTAGCCACGTTTCAGAACCTGATGAATGAAAGTGAAAAGGACGATGATGCGCTGGGGCATTTCGAGGTCTATGTTCCAGCCTATGGTCCGGTCGTTGTAGTTTACCCAGATCATCACCCTCTCAAGATCTTGGACCAGTTTCACAATCGGAATATGAGGCTGACCAGGTGGTCACTAAGGTTATTGGTATATAACCTGGACATACGCCATATTGCCGGTTGTGACAACGTGGTTGCAGATGGTCGTTCAAGGGTATATGATCCTGGGTAGATTGACACACGGGTAGCCTCTTGCTTTAGTTTGAATAGTATTTTGCGCTTGGTGCTTGTTGGCTCGCGGTTGTAGCCCAGCGTATTGGGTCGTAAAGCAGGATTGTTGAGCGTTTGGTATAGAAGAAAATAGGCTGCCCTTATAGTGCAGCCGGAAAAAACATATTAAAATATAAAAATCATAAAAAAAAACTCTTTCTTTTAATATAGATAATTGTATAAGTTTGTCATAGCCTATAGAGTTTGAGTAGTCCACGAACTATCAAACGGCTGAGCTGCTGTAAGCTCGCTCTGGGAGCATGATATTATGTCTTTTACTATTGTTGGGAGGAGTTATGAAATGTGATTTTTTTTTTATAAGATGTGTTTTAGTGATAAACTCAGCGTTGTTTTCGTGCCATGCGGTCGCTGGATGTGAGGGGTTTGATGGGGTTCTGTATATCAGATTTTAGCTCAGGGTTGAGCAAGTAAAATCTTGGGGGAGGTGTGACGCATGTCGAGTATGAGCATGCTGTACAGAACGCCCAGTCAGGCCCCACTCTCGCTAGGATCGTCAGGGCAGGAACTTTGGCTGTAGTCTGTGTAGAGTTTCCTAACTTAGTTTATGTGAGCCGTTGTACTATAAGTATTATAAATATGTATTTTGTTTTCATCTGAGTCAACGAGTTCTATTTTATATCATTAGTTATAAGTATTGTGTGTGGGACTTATATGTAATGATGAGAGGAGAGAGAGTGCGTAACGGGGGGAACAGTGAGTGCGCCACGCTGCAGGTAGGCCTAATTCCCTCCTCCCTCCTCCCTCCTCCTTCTCAGCGCGTGGGAAATCCTTTGTCGATCCCAGATTGAGAGAGAATATTACGTAATGATTGTCAGTGGGCGGTCCTTAGTAGTTGGCGATCTGCTCACTAGAGGGCCGAGTATAAAAAGGGAGGTCTCGCCATGCTTTACTCAGAACTCATCAGGCAGAGCGACTTCTCATATCCCTTGCAACTATCCATATTCTTCCGACTGATGTGAACTTTCTCTACTCTCTGAACAGCCTATCTTCTTCTCTTCTCGTCCCTTTTTAACCAATGACCCCTTTGGTGCAGATTTAGTCAGCCAAAGTATTATCGCTTGAGTTCTCACGAGATAAGTGCCTGTTAGATAGCCTATTTTTGGAAGGGTTAACTAGAATAGGATTGATTGATGTTTGTTGCACTCGTATATGCATTTCCCTGTGTGCGATTATTCATGTTCCTGTTTTCTGCTGGTTTAGGCAATGCTAGACTGGGATAGGGTTTCTGAGTTGTGATTTCCTATGAGTACTAGGTTGCGGTTGAACCAGTACAATTGCAACGGAGACGTGGAACGCCTAGGTGGTCTTTCTGACTGTGTACCGTGGGAGTTTAGCACTGTGTTGCGAGTGAGGGCTTTTGCCTCTGCCACCCAACACTGTGCTATCTCATTTGCTTGACTTTGAGAGGATCGCCAGGAGAGAACCAGATACTAGTGATCTGGATCTCTCAAGAGAGCATCCCGTCAATTAACGTAATTTGGCCGCACAGTCTTAAGGACCTCGCTAGGCTACGAGCCGCTTGCTCAGCCATTGTCTCTTAACCTTATGTATCCCAGCTAGACTTTGCTCGACCAGCAGATACAGCATAGTATTGAAGCTTCTCCTTATGTATATTATTGTTTATGCACTATTGATTTCATGTGTGGCACGCTTAGCTACTTCAGAGATTAGTGGCCCACGAGCACAATCTTAGTAGGCTATTGCCAGTGCATTGTCGGAGTACTTCTTCTTAATGTTTGCCATATCCTATTGCTTATTCTTATAATTCTTCTTATGTCAATTTAAAGCCTTTAATTACCAGTGAGTTATTCATTAAATTGCTGTTCAAAATCCGATACTTACTTCTTATGAGTATTCGAGAAGCATCTAACTTATCAGAAGATTCCTTGCTTGATGCTCGAGGACTATTGTTTAACGTAACGTAATAGTGCCGATCCGAAGTAGAGGGTGGAGGACTTCTTAAGTTCTTAGTTCAAGGGTGGATTACTTCGGCTTCGGCCAACACTATTCTTTAGTGTTGTAGTACTTTCTTCTTTGTTTGATTGTTGACCAGACTAGATAACTCCCGTCTAGTTATTAGTCTGTTGTGTGAAACGCTAGTACCGAGTTCTTGTATACCCCGTTATAGCAGATAGAACTCTGGAGTGTAGTGGCGTTTTTTGTTCGGCTGGCAGTACTCTGGGGTTGGGATCGTGTGTTTCCGTTGTGGCAGCGAGCCATACTCGAGTCCTGTGTAAGAGCCCTAGTGTACCCGAGTGCCCGGTCGTAACAACAACAATAACAAGAACAAGAACAATAATAACAACAACAATAACTACATAAACAATAACAACAACAATGACTAAATAAACAATAACAAGAACAACAGCAATAATGACAACAACAGTGACAGATAACACTAACAACAACAGCAATAACAACAACACTAGAAACACCAATTATGACACTAAATCCAACAATTACAAGACAATAACAACAAAAACACTAACATCAATAATAACTATAATAAAGATGAATGGAGATATAACACCAGTACTCTTCAATCCTTTATTGGCTAGGGTTGAGTACAGGAGCGCCGAGACGCTAGTTGGTTCTGTGAGAGTCTGGTGTGAACTGAAGGACTTGCTGCCTCCACAGGCCTGGGTGCCAGAGGCGCCCGCAAGTCTAAAGTGTCTCTGGTGCATATGGTGTTGGACAATAGTGGTGTATACATTATTATTATATCTCCCCCCCCCTATTGGCGTCCGACGAGGCGATGGTGGAGTCGGGCGGTGTAGGTTGAGTGGAGGGCGGTAGACGAAGCTGTCGTAGGAAGCGGCGGTTGCGGAGCGTGGCTCGCCCCGACCCATCCACCCGGATGGTATACTGGCGGTGTGGATGCACCTCCACTACAGTGCCAGTCTTGTTCCACCGTGTTGGGTTGTTGCCCCCCTGGTTCTGGACGGAGACCCGGTCACCGACGTGGAGTGGTGATAAAGGCCGGGCTGAAGCATTATAGTATGTGGCTAGGGCAGCGTTACGGTGAAAAAGGGCTGCCTCACGAGCTTCGGCCGAGAGAAGCCAGTGGGGGTGGAGGTGGAGAAGTGCAGGATTGCAGGGGACGTGGTCCCGTAGGGTCCTGCCGAAGAGAAGTTGAGCTGGTGACTTGTCAATGGTCGAGAGGGGTGTGTTCCTGTATTGGAGGAGGGCGCGGGCCGCGGCGTTGTTGTCTAGAGAGCCAGTGGGGGATGTACAGTCCGCGATGATGCGGCGGGCTGCTTTAACAGCCAGCTCGGCGCGGCCATTAGACTGAGGGTAGAACGCAGAGCTGACCCGTTGTGACACACCCCAATGTGCCAGGAATTCTTGGAAGTCCCCGGCTGTGAACTGGGGCCCACCATCGCTCGCCAGTACCCGGGGTGCTCCGTAGTGGGTGAAGAGGGTACGGCACGCCGAGATGAGGTGGTGAGCATCACATTTACCTGGTGGCAGGTAGAAGATGTGGATATTGCTGGAGAAGCGATCGACGTAGACCAGGTAGTGTTTGCCCTGGTGCTGAAAAAAATCGGCGGCTACCTGGTCGTATGGCCATTGGGGTGGGTCAGATGACATGAGTGGCTCTTTCGGCTGGGACGGGGCGTGGGCGCGGCAGTAGTGGCAGGTATCCAGGCAGTTGCGTAGGGCCTTGTCAATACCTGGCCAGTAAACACTCGCACGTGCACGGGCCTTCATGCCAGTCATACCCTGATGAGCTGAGTGAAGGGCCTCGAGAACTCTGGACCGAAGATGATGGGGGATGACTGGTCGTTGATCCATGAGGGCTACCCCGTCGACGGAAGTGAGGCGGTCTCTAACACCCCAGAACTGTCGTAGTTGTGGGGCGGTCGCCTCTCTGGAGTCCGGGAAGCCCTCGGGGATGGTCTGAAGAAGGGAGGTATACTCGCTGTCTTGTTGGCCGGCAGATTTAAGGTCAGACCATGATACAACTGGGTCAGGTATGGCGGCGAGCATGGTGAGGGAGGCCAAGGCAACTGAGTGGATATCGAGCTCACTGGCGGCCGCACTATGCACATCATGGGCGTCCGCGGAGGGCCTGGTCGGGTAGCGGGAGACAGCGTCAGGGCCGCGGTGCCATTTGCCAGGCGTATGTTGAATGATGAACTGGTATCGTAGGGTACGTTCCTTAATTTTGAACAGGCGAGGGTTTGGTATGTTGTCAAGGGACCGGTCGTTAAGGATGTGCAGTAGAGGTCTGTGATCCACGACGACGACGAGGTCAGGGCAGCCCAGGACAAACATTCTGCATCTGTCAAGGGCGTCAGCCACTGCTAAAGCCTCGCCTTCGACGGGTGCGTAGTGGGACTCCGCAGGTGTGGTAAAACGGGAGCCGGCGAAGATAAGTTTCCAACCGACCTTGCAACAGGTGGGGGCAGATGCGGTGGGGCAGGAACAATGTTGTTGGAGTAGGAGGAAGCCAAGGCCGGTTTTGCTCCAGTCTGTGGCGAGGCACGTGGGTCTGCCGATCTCGAAGGAGCAGACCCCTTCCTCAACCAGGTGTGTGATGTGGTCCTTAGATGTGGCAAAGGTACGGTCGAGTGCCTCATCCCAGTGGAAGGGGGTTTTGGACTGCACAAGTTCCCGGAAGGGCGCCATTTCCGGTTTGATGCTGAAGGCCCAGGCGACCTGTTCAACGAGACCAAACCACGACCGGGCTCCCGTGATGTCTGTGGGCGTGGGAAAGTCACGGATGGCCTTAATCATGGACGTGCATGGCTTAATTCCAGTGTCTGTGATGGTGAGTCCGGCAAAGTCAACTGAAGGGGCGGCGAAGGTAAACTTGTCAGGGTTGAAAGTGACACCGTTGGTTGCACAGAGGGCCAGGTAATCAAAAGTGTGCCAAAATGCCTCCTCGACTGAAGAGTCCCACAAAAGGGAGTCGTCGACACACTTCACCTTACGAGGGACAGCCTGTATGATTGCGTCGAAGCGTCGGGTATAGGCGTCGCCAGCTGCCAAGTAGCCTTGAGGGGCCCTGATATACCTGTAACGCCCAAATTCTGTGATAAAAGTCGTAGCCTCCCTGCTGGATTCGTCGAGTAGAACAGCATGGTATCCATTCCAGGCGTCTAGGACCGTCTTACGAGTGCCTGCAGGGATGGATTGGGCCAAGTTGAATGGGCTCGGGGTGTGATGTGTCTCCCGAAGGCAGGCGTGGTTGAGTGCCTGCAGGTCAACTGTACGGCGGGGTTGTCCAGTTTTCTTGGCGACCACCACCATCCTAGAACACCAGGTAGTAGGGGTACCGATGGGGACAGGCTCAATAATGCCCAGTGCGACATCCCTGTCGAGATCTGCTTTGACCTGGGCCTTCCAATGATGTGGTATAGGGGCAGGGGTGTGCACGGCACGTGGAGATGTGCCAGGCTTGATGTGGATGTGCATGGGAGGGCCAGACATCGTGGGGAGTGGGCCGCTGGTGGTGTTAAATGCTGAAGATGCAAACTGTGACAAGAACCAGTCACGAAGGTCAGACAGGTGCAGGTCGTTAGGTGGGAAGGGGAGGGAAGTAGGCCGGTGTGGTGGAGGGGTCCTGGTCAAGGTGGGTGGTGGTTGGGCTGTGTGGGCGGCCATGCAGGGGGTAGGTGTGGGGAAGTCGGGAGGGATGATATGTAGTGCCCTACAAGCTGAAATGCTAATAAATAACGGTGACTGTGCCTGAATAATAAAAATATCATCATCAGTAGTGTAGGGGGTGCCGGCAACGTCAGTGGCGGTAATGGTAGTCGGCACATAACCCAGGACCTGGAGAGTGTGACCCCCCACGGCCGTGATCCGTTGGTGTGTAGGCTGTAGGTGGTGGCGTTGGAGGCCCAGTGCCCGTAGTAATTGCAAACCAGCCACAGATACTTGGGCACCCGTGTCAGGGTGGGCCGTGACGCTGGTGGGGTGAGAGTGGGGCGACATGGCAGTAGAAATTGTAATGGGCAAGGAGGGGAGCCGTGCGGGTGGTGGTTTGTTAACAGCCTGTTTGATAGTACCAATGATAACAGCCGCGGATGAAGGTGAGGGCGTGGAGTGACAAACTGTGGAGTAGTGGTTGAGTTT
>JBAKBP010002287.1:140000-181515 GCA_037953745.1 Lithodes maja
ACCTTCCTCTTCCCCTCCTTCCCCCTTTCTCCACCCTCCTCTACTTCCCTTTTCGTTCTTCCTTTGCCTCTTACTTCTTACGTTGATTCTGTTTCCACCTGTCCTTACTTTCATGTATTTGTATTTTCTTTCCTCCCTATCTCCCTTTTTATTCTTCCTCTCTCTTGTTGGCTCTTCCTTCTCTCTATTTTTCATTCTTTTCGTTTCGCCAGTTTCCCCATCCTTCTCTATCTTCTTTCGTTCTTCTCTGTATTCAGTCCTTAATGTATTCTTGTCTTGCGATCTCCCCCATTTCTGTCTGCCCACTTCAATTCTTGTGTCTTCTCCTTTTCCGTTCTACCTGCCTCCCTGCTTTCCTTCCTTTCTCCCTTTCCCCGTCTGTCTCTTCCTTCCTTCCTTCCTTTCCCCATCTTTTCCTTTCTTTCTTCCTTCCGTCCATACTTCCTTCTTTCCTTCCTCCCTTCCTTTCCCAATCTTCCGTCCTTCCTTCCTCCCTTTCCCCCATCTTGTTCTCCCTTCCTTCCTTCCAGCTACCTGTTATATCTATACTTCCCCTCTCTCTTTGTTTAAATTTTCATTTCCCACGCACTTCCTCGAATTCCTTCCTTTCTCCCTCTCTTATCTCTCCCCTTCCTCTTTCCCTTCTGTCCCCTCTTCCTCCCTTCTGTCCCCTCCTTCCTCTTCCCCACCTTCCTTCCGCTTTTCCCTTGTCCTCCTTCCCCGCTCTTCTTCTCCTTCTCCCCACCTTCCTTCCTCTTTCTTCTCCCTCTCCCTTCCTCCCTCTCTCCTCCTCCCCTCTTTTTTCCGATTTTCCTTTCTCCTCCTTCCTCGCTCTTCCCCTCATTCTCCCCTCTCGGCTCGCTACCGCCAGACGCTGCAGACGCTCTGTCAACGCTCTCACGATATCGATCATAATTTGAGTATTAACTACTCATCCTCTTCATTCTTGTGCATGAAAGGTGGTTAAGAGCACGTTTAACCATCCTGTAGCTTAGTAAGTAACACTGCACGATATTTCGCTGTGTATTGACTGATAAACTTTGTGTTTATCACAAGACTCCTGCTCGGACAGGGCGCCACTAGCGCCATCTATTGTTTTGTTTTGTTTTGTAAACAAACGCTATCTTACTATTTTATATCAAATCGTAGCCCCTAATTTTACCCATTACCTACTGTAGTAAGTATCTATTTAACTGCCTTGTATGTAAGTAAAGCTTTGCATATTAATTTGCTAATAAACAATATTGTTTACTAACTAACCTGCCTACAGGGACTAACGCCGACGCCATTTTGTAAACAGATTTTTTTGGGGGGACTATACATATTAAATTCCAGCCAATTTTGTACCAAATCTAAGTGCATTCATTTATCTTTTCCCCCTAGATATATTCTTGACTTTTTCTCCTTAGACTGATTTTACTTTAAGCTAAGGGTGGTATTTGTACAAACTAACCTAGCCTAACCCAACCTGCCAAGCTTTTAACCTAACCCAAGCCTAGCCTAGCCTATAGCCAGCCAATCTGTTTTTTATTATTA
Source organism: Lithodes maja (assembly GCA_037953745.1). NCBI lineage: Eukaryota > Metazoa > Arthropoda > Malacostraca > Decapoda > Lithodidae > Lithodes > Lithodes maja. Next base: position 141,537 of record JBAKBP010002287.1, read on the forward strand.
ACTCTTGTAGATATTGTATTTAGTATCCTACTGTAGCTACTGTATATATATCTGTAATTTTAGTTGTTGCTTGCACGATCTTGTAGTAACCTTTGACTGATACACTTTTTTATCTAAAAAGAGTAGGCTACTGCTTTACTAGGCTACAGTGACACCAGGGCCATCTGTTGATACAGTATATTAACCCCTTGTGTGCAGTCACACTTTATTTTTATATAATCTCTATTTGGTGAATTGTATATTTAGTTACATATTCTGTTATATATATATATTTGTTTAAGGTTAGGTTATTTTTGTTTTTGGTTAGTCTAGGCTATCATCCCTGGTGGTCTATTTTTGTGTACTTCAATTTTTAAATTTTCAGTTAGGCTATCACCGCTGGTGGCCTATTTCTGCGTACCGGTATTTAATAATTTTTGTTTTCGGTTATTTTTGTTTTCGGTTAGTCTAGGCTATCACCCCTGGTGGCCTATTTCTGTTTAAATAAAAATAAAATTGTTTTCGGTTCGGTTATCACTGCGTATTTAAATTTAATTTTGTTTTGTTTTAATTTTCGGTTAGGCTATCACCGCTGATAACCTATTTGTGCGTATTTCAAATTTTTTGTTTTCGGTTAGGCCTATTTATGTAAGTGAAGTGACCTGAAGTGAGTTCAGTGTTTTTAAAGTGAGATAAGTGTTTTTTAAAGTGAGTTTAGTGTTTTTAAAGTGAGTTAAGTGTTTTTAAGTGAGTGAAGTGATCTGAAGAAAGTGATCGTCACCATGCCTCGTGCCTATACCAACTGCGCCGGTAGGTTTGGTGCGATCCACAAGTCTGCCGACTCTGCCAGCAACGAGAGGATTTGACAGCAAAATTGGATGAAGCCCACAACAAAATCAACACCCTCACCAGGAAGCTGGAATCACTCCAAGAATTTGTAACACTCAACGTTGGAGTATCACTAACTCCAATTGTTTCAACTCCAGCATCCACCACCGCCCCAACATCATCTGCCAACTATCAAACACCTGCAGTAGCCACTGCAACAGATGCTTCTGATGAACCTGAGCCGACATCAAACCAGGACAGCTGCCCTGTTCACCTTAGTCTCTCCCCCACTCCTCGTGCAAGAAGCCTGCTAGCACAAACAGTACCAACCCCTCGCCCCCGGTCTAACCACTCCTCTCCCCGACCTGTACGAAGAGTCTCGCCACCACAGATTTCCGGATTTACACCAGTGAGGAACGGTGCACGACCAACGCAGAAAAGGTCTCATCTACCAGTCACAATGTCAAACAGATTTGAGATCTTGGTAGAGATGGAAGACGAACCATAAGAGACCAGGCTCATAGGGGATTCCATCCTACGAGGACAGGTCGAAGAGTTCTGCGACAGAGTCCCAAATCGACGAAAAAGATTTTGCATCCCAGGAGCTGGACTGGACGACATTGTGGAAGCCTTCGAAGATACGACAAAGGATGCAAACGAAAACACCCTTTTTGTCATCCATGCTGGTTCAAATGACATCATGCGCACCAGATCCGAAGAGTTGATGGAAAAATATTGCAAGATAATCCAGCACTACAAAAACAAGCCAAGGAATATCATCATCTCAGGCATTCTCCCCAAGATCGACGCACCTGACAAATTCTACGACAAGGCCTTCAGCACATATAGCCGACTAAAATATTTGTGTCTGAAGAAGAAGTTGAATTCATCAACCTCTGGGATAATTTCTATAACCAGCCTACTCTGTTCTGCAAGGATGGCACTCATCTAAACCCTGTGGGTTCAGGACGCATGGGTCGTCTCCTACACGAAGCAGTCCGCAGCCATGGATAAAAAAACGCCATCCGAGAAGAAGCAGCAGTGACATAATCATCCAACGCCAAGCAAAAAACAGAGGCAACCGAGGACCACCAGCAATAAGGACCGAAGACAGCGAGGACCGAGGACAGCCATGAACATACATGTAGATCCGACAAGAACCAACAATATTATTAAAGAGCGTTCCGTGAGTTCTAAAATAACAAATTTAAAGGTTTTCTATGCAAACGCTCGTAGCATACGCAATAAATTTTCAGATTTAGAGGAGCAAGTGTTTACAGAAAATTATGATGTGATTGGCATAACAGAATCTTGGCTCAATACAGAAGATAGAGACTTTTTAGCAGAGTATTCACTTCCCGGTTATGTAATGTTTGAGAAAAGCCGAATAAATCGAAATGGAGGTGGCGTTTTACTTTATATCAAAGAAAGTCTTAACCCTACCCTCTTGTTAAAACCTCAAATTGTGAACGTCGACACATCTTTTGTGCTAATAAAGAATAATAAAGGTACAAAAATAATACTTGCGTTAATATACAGACTTCCAGCTCAATCAGTGCAAACTGACCGAGAAATTTACGAACAAATTGCAGATGTAATTAACTCACAAGATACCGTAATTTTTGGCGACTTTAATTTACCTGTGACCAAGTGGGGCGATACTCTTACTTCACACTCCGGACATGACTTGTATACGAACTTGCAAGAGAGTTCACTTTATCAATTTGTTCGAACACTGACCCGTGGTAATAACGTTCTTGACATTGTACTTGCAACAAAAGAAGAATTAATAGAGAATTTAAATGTTGGTGATGAATTCAGTAACAGCAGCCACCGTACGATAACTTTCACTTTAAACTATACTAGTAACGAACCAAATAGTAGCATCGAAAAAGTCCCTAATTTCAAGAAAGCAAACTTTCATAAACTTAGAGCTATGTTTAAAGAAACTGACTGGAGCTTTTTAATTAACAATAACGACATAAATACATCTTGGAAGTTATTCGAAATCACTTACCTAAAAGCAGTGCAAGACTGCATACCATCGAAAATACGATGTCCAGGCCATAATAATAAGCCCAAATGGTGGAATAAAGATATTTCAAACTGCCTGCTTGCTAAAAATTTTGCTAATGATAGATTAAAATCCTCACAAAATGACGAAGAACGGGTGAAATTTGTAGAGCTACGACGCAAAGCCAAAAAGTTAATTAAGCAAAGTAAAGAGACCCTAGAGTTACATATTGCGAATCAAAGTAAAACAAACCCGAAAGAATTCTATAGTTATATCAGAAAGAAAAAAGTAGTTACTTCAACTGTTGGACCGTTAGTCGATGAAAATGGAGAATACACCAAAGACGAAGTACAAATGAGTAATGCCCTCAATACCTTCTTTGCATCAGTTTTTACAACAGAAGACCTCAGTGATATACCTACACCATCGCCGATTCAGATTGATAATTCAGATGTTCTAATCAATATCACCGTTACAGAGAGAGAAGTATTGAATTGTTTAGATAAATTCAAGGTAAATAAAACGCCTGGACCTGATACAATCTCGCCTAGAGTTCTAAAGGAAGCTAAGGATGAGCTCTCCAAACCACTGACATTACTATTCAATAAATCCTTGCAGTCTGGAACTATGCCTGATCAGTGGAAGATAGCCAACGTAACACCGATATTAAAAAAAGGCAGCAAATCCCTACCCAGTAACTATCGTCCAATTAGCTTAACCTCAGTTGTATGTAAAATGCTAGAAACGGTCATAAGAGACAGACTCGTAAATCACTTAGAGGAAAATAACATGCTTAAAGATACTCAACACGGCTTTCGTAAAAAACGTTCCTGTTTAACAAACCTCTTAGACTTCTTCCACGATATCCTCAACATCTACGATGAGAGTAAAGCTGTAGATATTATATACCTTGATTTTCAAGGAACTTTGACAAAGTTCCCCACAAACGTTTACTGCTAAAACTAAAAGCGCATGGAATACAAGAAGGTGTGTTGAAATGGATAGAAAATTGGCTCAGCAACAGAAAGCAAAGAGTAGTCATAAACGATAAGGCATCTAAATGGACCAATGTAAGTAGCGGGGTATCCCAGGGATCGGTACTAGGACCAATTCTCTTTCTAATTTACATCAACGACATAGAATGAGGGTCTCACCTGTACAATCTCAAAATTTGCTGACGATACAAAAATTGCAAATAGCGTACTCTCAAAAGAACAAGTTGACGATATGCAACACAATCTAGATAAATTGTCACATTGGGCCCAAATTTGGCAAATGAGTTTCAATGCAGATAAATGTAAAGTACTACATATCGGATACCTAAATGAGAAAGCAAACTATTCGATGAATGGCACTCAGCTTAAGAATGTAAACAGAGAAACCGATCTGGGAGTAACAATATCGAGTAACCTAAAACCGAGTCAACAATGTTCAGAAGTTGTTAAGAAGGCAAACAAAATAATTGGCTTTATAGGCAGGTCATTTGAGCATAAATCCAAAGACGTTATCCTAACCCTTTACAATTCCTTAGTCCGCCCTCTTCTGGAATACTGCGTTCAATCCTGGTGCCCTTATTACCAAAAAGATATAAACAAGCTAGAACGAGTTCAACGTAGAGTTACCAAAATTATACCTAGCCTAAAGAACAAACCATACGAAGAGCGAGCGTCTTAGAGAATTAAATCTATTTCCTTTAACCCAGCGCAGATTAAGAGGTGACTTAATTCAAGTGTTCAAAATCATCAAAGGCATCGACAATATGAACTGTAGTAAGTACTTCACTATCGACCAATCTAATTACACGCTGGGAAACGGTTGCAAAATTATTGGTAAATCTTTTAACTCTCACGAATCTAAGAATTTCTTCTTCAATCGAGTTGTCAACTTGTGGAATGGGCTTCCCCGAGACGTTATAGACTGCAGCACCCTTGATTCATTTAAACTCCGCCTAGACAAATATCTCGCATCAAACCCGCGACTGACTGCGTTTGTAAATGAATAACTTTATTTTATCCTCCCCTCAGTTACTACTCTCTACTCTTCTCATTCTTTCTTCCTATTTATGTTGCTCTATATATTCCTTCCTTCCTCCTTCTCTCTCTCTCTCTCTCTCTCTCTCTCTCTCTCTCTCCTCATATACTCCCTCTTCCCACGCATTCTTGTGATTAATATCCTTGCTCTCAATTTTCATCCTTCCTTCCTTTCCTTCCTTCCTGCCTACTCTCCTTCTTCTGTCTTCCTTCGTTTGTTTGTTCCTCCCTTCCTTCCTTCCTTCGAATGATTACTCCTGCATTCCATCTTATCTGCCTACCCTCCATCTTCTGTCTTCCTTCGTTCCGTCTCGTCTTACTTTTTTCATTCCTTAATTCCCTTTCGCCCTCTTATTAATACTTCTTGCTTTCTTCCATTCTCCGTTATTTATTTCATCCTTCTTTTCTTTCTTTCGTTACAACTAGCTTCAATCTCTCTATCTCTCTCGGCCTGCCTGCTTCTCTCTCTCTCTCTCTCTCTCCTTTCCAAGAACCGATCATTTATCACTCTGTAATCCCTCTTATTTCCCTCGTTTCCATAATATCAACATCTCTTACAGAAACCACCACCACAACAGCTTTCCCCGTCTCTCCCCCCCCCCCTCTATCTCGCTCTCGCTCTCTCTCTCTCTCTCACACTTATCACACATTTTTTCCTCGCCATTTCATTTATTAGGTCGGCAAATTTCAAAAGGCTCGGCTTATCATCGCCTGAGAGAGAAAGGGTGGGCGAACTAATCAAGCACGTAGGGTGAAAATTACCTTGTTGTCACCCCAGACCCTCAGCCATCCCCTCCACGGCCCTGCAACCAAATTAATCCAGCTTATGACTGTAATGTATGAGATATGCCTCACTTTTGTTTTCCAGTTTTTATATTTTTTTTTTAAGACTTAATATTTACAGTAGTGTAATTTGCTCTTAACATAATATTAAGCATTAATTGTAGTTTCTATTAGTAACAAGAAATTTAAAATCCATCAATTAGTTTTTGGATGAGAGCCGTTTAAAGTGCTGGTCCCCACATGGGGCCACATTGCTAATTTCGCCACACTTCTGGAACATTACCTGAGCAGGGTTAAGGGGAGATTTCCACTTGAGGGACTTTTTTCTTGACCCCTTTCTCCCTCATGTCTAGCCCCATTGGTTTTGATATTTTAAGATGTTTGCCCCATTAGTTTGGCGATTTTATGAGCTTTCGCCCCATTTATGTCACTTTAAGACCTTTCGTGCCATTTAGGTGTCGATATTTTCCTGGCGAGCGATAGCGTGCCTGCAATTTAAGAGCAACCGGCCTTCGGCCGGGAAATTTTTCTACCGAAAAATGTACAAATTTATCTTGAAAAGGGGTCAAGGGGGGGAAATTTTAAGATTGCTGGGGGAGTAGGAAACAAACTAAAAACCTCCCCTTAAGGCATAAATATATCAACATTTAGAAGAGATATTATTTTTCTGGACACCCTTCTCCCTCATGTTTAGCCCAGTTAGTCATGAAATTTTAAGAGCTTCGCCCCATTGGTTTGGCGTTTTAAGACCCCTCGCTCAATTTCGTGCCATTTAGGTGTCGATTTTTCCTGGCGAGCGAATCGGCCAAAGGCCGGAATGTTTTTCTACCGAAAAATATACAAATTTATCTCGAAGGGGGCTGTTTTTTTGTCTTTACTTGATGGAAAAAAGTAAAACAATATATATATAACCTTAAACAAATGAAAATTAACTACAATATAACCCCCGTAAGTCACATTTCAAATTGCCTTAGTAGAGCATATGTGCTATTGATTTCCTTTTTTGTCATTAATTCGTCTATTTAATTTTCTTTTCGTCCGCCATTTACATAACTTTTTCCCCTCCGTATTTCTTCACAATATTTAAATAATAAAAACTCTTGAGAATATCATATTTACTCAGCATATGTTATTAACTTCATGTTAAAGTGTTCAGCAATCAGTTAGCCCATTTTGTACCGGAGACGTCATTTATATTATATTATAGCTGTATTTAGACGATTATATTCAGTTTTAGAAGGGCCTCCAGCAATTAAGAGGCTTCAAACTATCTTGATTAACCCTTTGTACTACCACAGATCCTTCTTAAGCTGCACCAAATCGTCTTAATATAGCCAGCATTAAATACAAAAGACGTCGTCGGTACATAAGGGGTTAATATTTATGATGCTCCATATTTTGCATCAATTACTGTAGACAGACATTTACTTGGGTCATCTCTTGCAATATACAACCTCATCAACAAAGTACATTAATCGTGTATTCTGCATAACACGCAACATTAAGGGGAGTGACCTGCTTTTTTGCTCTCCTGTTCTCTCTTTTTCTGGCTTGTATCCATTCGGCCCCATTCAGCCTACTGTTTTAAGACATTTATCCCCATCCAGGTGTCAATTTTGTACTGGTGAGCGGTAGCGAGCCAGCATATTTATAAAAAAAAAAAATTGACAGCAGGCTAAATTTATACATTTTTCGATAGAAAAATGTCTCCGGCGAAGCCGGATTTCTTCATATAATGCTGGCTCGCTATCGATCGCCAGGAAGAAATCGACACCTACATGGGGGTAAACGTCTTAAAATAGTTGGCTGAATGGGGCCGAGTGGATACAAGCCAGAGAAAGAGATAAAAGGAGAGAAATAAAACAAAACAGGTCACCCCCCTTAAGCAACTGCAACAGAAACTCATTTAGAAAAAACTTATATTTTACCAGTATCACATTTTACCATCAATATCATAAGAGTTTTCCGATAATTGTTTTGTATGCATTGCCCTGTCCGTCATAAGTGTATACATATTGGCGTACTTGTATATTCGCTAAAACACAATATACAACTACTTTAGCATATATCAACATAATTGCAACCCGGGTACTACTACTACTACTACTACTACTACTACTACTACTAAAACAACAATGATAATAATACAAATAATTATAATAATAATAAAAATAAAAATAGACCTAATAATAATAATTATTATATAAATAATAACAATACAAATAATAATAACAATATTTATAATAAAAATGAAAATAGTAATAATAATAAAATTACTACTACTACTACTACTACTACTAATAATAATAATAATAATAATAATAATAACAATCATAATAATAATAATGATAGTAACAATAATAAACAAAATTCGTGTTATGTCACCGACCCCTCATTGTATTTTATTGTCCATGCACCTGTCCAAATTATTTAACTATTTTGTGTGATAATGTTATATATTGTATTTATTCTGCCAATACTATGATGACAACGGCTGGAAATGACAGCAAGTTGTAATACACACACACACACACACACACACATTGAACCAACCATAGTGTACACAGGTGCAAGTTAATTAACATGCACAATTTGTTCATTAAGGGGGGGGGTCACCTGCTTTTCTTCTCTTTCTCTCCTTTTCTCTCTTTCTCTGGCTTGTATCCATTCGGCCCCATTATGCCAACTGTTTGAAGACGTGTCAGGTGTCGATTTCTTCCTGGCGAGCGATAGCGAGCAGCAATGCATGGAGAAATCCGGCTTCGCCTGAGAAATTTTTCTATCGAAAAATGTACAAATTTAGCTTGCTGTAAAACAAAATTATAGGTTTGACTCCTGTAAGGAGATAAAGAAAACCTAATATTTAGTAGTGGCCCCGTAATCATTGACGAACATGCCTATTACATAAGGCATCCTCTTCAAACACTAATCCGCCGTAGTTTGAATCTACCGCGCAGAGCATTTAAAATCTGAGGAGCCTTCATCATGAGCGCACGCGACCTCACTCATGGCTTCAGTCATTATGAATTGGGTTCTCACTACGAAAAAACTTCGTAAAAAATAAAAACAAAAAGAAAATAAGAATAACTATCCAATAAGCTTTCCATCATATCGTGGATGTACTTGTGTGGATCTTTGACCATACGCTGATTCAGGCGTCATTCTTCCTTCACTGACATATCAAGTAAACCAAAATCCTTAATACATCAACGAATGGGAAGGGGATGGTCGGGAGGGCCCCAGTCGTCAATGATTACGGGGCCACTACTAAATATTAGGTTTTCTTTATCTCCTTACAGGAGTCAAACCTATAATTTATTAGTGGCCCCTCCATCATTGACGAACATGCCTGATTTCTAAGACTGGAGGGGGACATTCGTAATCATATCATAACTCTAGAAAAGCAGATAATCAAACACCCACATAGTATTCTTACTTTGAAAATATATTTAAATACGGCGCAGCCCATATATATACAAAAAAGGGGTTCAAGCAGGTGCGTGCTTCAAAGAAGCCTGCTTGACAAAAAAGGGTAACTCTGGAGATTCTGTGAACAGATCTGTAGTTACAAAGGCACCCCACTCAACGAGTGGTGACAAAAATAACAAGTTATAAGTTTACATGTGCACATAATAAACCCCATAATATTCGTGGAAATAATTTGCAAAAGATCTCCACTGTTTAATACTAAATTGCTTTCACAGCTAAAACTACTATAACAACCCCGTTGTTTTGTACTAACATTGTACTAGCACAATTTCTCGCAGAGAAATTTTCATATCACATTAACCATAAATTGTATCCCAGCTCTTACACTCCGGCGGGGTCTAGGGTGTCCAATGTTACACTGACTGCACCCCCCCCCCCCTTTTTCCTTGAAAGTAAACAAAAGTGACTGAAGGGCCACGTGGACCCTCTGCCTTAAAGCTATACATGGTAAGGAAGGTTTGTCTAGAGCAACTGACAAGTATCTAGTCAAAAACGTATGATTAGACGCCCACAACTGTGTGGACGAAATATCTTCTACTGAAAAGTTCTTCAGGAAACGTAAAGAGGCTGCCCATTTGCGTAAATCGTGGGCCCTACCCACAACGCCGGGATTACTCTCTTTAATGACTTCGACCAGAAGAGAAGCTAATTTCCGTTTCAGTAAGCGTTTACCCGTACTCGCTACCCATAAAGCACCTTGGGGGTTTAGAGGAGCCACTCTCAAATATTTGGTTAGAGCTTGCACTGGACATAGATTATGGTGCACCTTTCCCCTTTTTAACGCCGGCACCGTGAACTCAGAAAACACGTGTGCACTGTGCTCATTCTTGGCTACAAATCCCGGGGAAGGTGCAATGTGAATACATTCATTAAGTCTACCAAACCTAAGGCAATTAGGTGTGTTGCTCATCGCCGCCAGCTCAGACACTCTGTTCCCGGTCGCCAAAGCCAAAAGGAATACAGCCTTTTTTAAGAGTAATGCAAAATCTGCAGTATTTTGGTACAGACGAGAGTGAAGTAAAGACAATGCCTTGTCCAGAGACCAAGTAGGCATGAGCTGACGGGGAGGTGGGCGGAGTTTAAAACATGCCCTCATAAAACCTGTTTCCTCCGCTACCGGTATGGAGAGACCTGTAAGGTCTAAAAAGGGCACTCTAATCGCAGTTAAGTGATTTTTTAACGTTACCACAGATAAACGTTTCTGCTCAAACAGATAATTTAAATAATTGAAAACTAATGCTACTGAGGGCACAGTCTGTTCTGTTCTAATGATCCAAGAAGTAAAGGCTTGCCAATGTGATTGATACTGTCGTTTCGTAGACTGAGTATATTGATTTAATAATTTATTGGTCACATCTCTACCGTATGGTGCTAGCCACTTGGCCTCCTGAATGTCCATAATGCAAAAGTCAGCGCGGTCGCTAGGTTGCCAATCGTGTCTAAGTGGAAATACCCGACCGGGAGCGACACCGGGTGCGGGCACCACGTCTTTAATTGCTGGTACCACAACTGCGCCGGCCACAGGGGCGCGACTAGCGAGACTAAGCCTTGATAATCTCGTAGTTTGTTCACTACGTGGCACATTAGTGACGCGTCTGGCGGCGGAAACAGATAGATGGAGCTCCATCTGTTCCAGTCTGTCACTAGGGCGTCTGGCCCCCCTGCCGGCGTTTTCGTCCGGCGGGTGAGGTATAGAGGGAGTTTGTGAGTCTCCTCGGACGCAAACAGATCCACTTGTGGATGGTAGAGCTCTGCAATCATTTGGTTGAAAATGGGTTGCTTGAGCTCCCATTCTACTGCCGTGCTCTGTCTCCGGGACAGAGCGTCTGCCCAGACGTTTGCTACGCCTGGGAGATAAGATGCGTGAAGATAAATGTCTAGTCTGTTGGCTAGAGTAAAAATCTCTTCCGACACGTTTAGCAACTTCCTTGACCTCGTTGACCCCTGTTTCTGAATACAGTGAACTGCATTCAGATTGTCCATTCTGAAGGCCACCGACTTGCCCCGTAAAGCAGGGCCGTGAGCCTGAAGGAAATACAAGGGGACTAGTAATTCTTTGACATTGATGTGGGAGATTTCTAAGTGGGACCAAAGCCCCTGACCCTGGTGCCCCTGATTTGACTGAAATCCCCAACCTATTGTGCCTGACGCATCCGTGTCTACCCATACCGTTGGCAGAGGAGAGGTCCATGACATTATTGAGTGCAACATTTCCCTCTTCGCCCAGACCGCTAGTAAGGTGTGGATTAATTTTGGGATGGGCCATAACTTTCCCGCCGGTAAGAGTGGGAAATATTTGTTGCCTTCCAATATTAAACGTTTTACTTTCAACCGGCCCAACATTACAGTTAGTTGAATCCAGTTGAGAGAGCCGACCAGAGACTCCCAGACCCTCCGTGTCATAGTCATACTGTGAAGAAACATGAACAGTTTCCTGCCAAACCTGTTGCGATTGTCCACACTCCGACTCAGAGTGAGAGCAGCTGTGTCCCAGACCAGCCCTATCCACTGAATTACTCGTGAGGGAACAAGGTTTGACTTGACCAGATTTACCTTGAACCCTAGAGTTTTGACATGATTTAAAATTATGTTGACATGTTTGATGCATAATTGCTCTGTCTCTGCCACCACCAGCCAGTCGTCTAGGTACCACAAAACTCTGATTCCTTGCTTTAACAACGGCATCAGGGCTTGCCGGACTAATTTCGTGAATAATCGAGGTGCCAGGTTCAACCCGAATGGCATCCTTTGAAAAACAAAATTTTGGTGCCTGATCCGTAAGGCCAGAAGCCTTTGAAATCTTTTGTTTACCGATACATGCCAATAAGCGTCTGTCAGGTCTAGGGAACACATCTAACCTCCCGGCGGAAGTGTTAGCCTGATTTGGTGTACTGTTAACATTCGGAATGACTAATTGTGAATGTGAAGGTTCAGATAAGACAGGTCTACAACCGGTCTCATCTGAACACTGTCCCTTTTGGGAACCAAAAATAGCTTGGACGTGAATACAGGGTAATTTGGGGGGACCGGGGTGATGACATTCTTGGCGATCATTTCCTGGACCAGTGACTCCACCTCTAAAGAAACAAAATTCGCCGTTGTCGGCTGACGTAAGCGAGGTCGCCGGAGCCACTGCCAAGTGATGCCTTTGCGTGCCACCATCCGTGCCCAAGTGTTTAACGGCCATGCTTGGTGACAAGTTCGGAACGACCCAGTTAGCAGACAAGGGTTTGCTGGCTGTACTACCCTCGGATCCGCCGGCCATAAGACTGGCACCGGGAGTGAGAGAGACTTTAGTTTTTTGATGGTGGTGGAGTTGGTGGTGGTGGACGCTTCGCCGGCTGGCTGGCGTTGGCCGAAGACGGGCCCTGACCTGGCTTATTATGGCCGCGTCCTCTCTGACCTGAAAACCTACTCTGTCTATGCCTGTACTGACCTTGAGGGGAGGAGGAGGACTTAGGTGGAAGAAAGGGCTTAGATCCCCCCGGCTGAGCCTTAGCGACTGGCCTGGGTTTGGGGAAATTAAAGGCAGGTTTCTTAGAAGGGGTGGGACTGTGTTTAAAGGCCTGAGCCTTATTAAACACCGTTCGCCACACGTCAGGGGACATTAAAGAGGGAGTGAGCACTGGTGACATGACCACCTGATTCGCAATGCGATCAGGCAGTTTTCGGACTAAAGACATTCTGAGGTCTTGTCTCGCTCGTACCGCCTCAAGCAAGGCGGTGCGGATGTCACCAAAAGATTGGATTGACGACTGAAGAAGCAGTCGCCGGGACAATTCAACCGATCGTCTGGCATCCGCGTCTGCGATTGCCTGAGTGGACCGGAGCAAAGACTTTGCTACCTGTTGAGACACTATGTATTGAGAGAACAAGCGAAAAGCTTTCCCCCTTAGCCTAAATTCTCGGTCTAGGTGAGTTGGGGTAGGGGTAGTGAAAGGGTCTTTTAGCTCACAAAGATTAATTTTAGGGGCAGCTAAGAAAGCAAACAAAGCTGAAGGGACTCCGCCGGCAGAACACATTGGCATGGAGAACCAAGAATGAGTATCTTGAGGGATCTGGTGGGAAGTTTTGGAAGTAAATGTGGTCGCAAAGTTTTGAGCCTCTGTCTCCCATTCCACCCAAGGTCCTGGACCCAAATGCCCCACCTTCAAGACTGGATTAGCTGCTGCGTCTGTGACGGTTTGCAAATCGAGTTCTGGAGTGAGAGCTGACAGAGTCTTAATGTCATTAAACCCATCATGCTTAGACCAGTCTGAAAACAATTTTGAAGCTGAGGCAGAGGGTAAAGCCGGCTTAGCAGTATAAACAAAATAGTCCTGGTGATAATAACTAGGTATAGCCTTTATGTTGACATCTAGTACATTTCCCAAAGTATCCAAGGCCCTTAATTTCTTAGATTTATTGCCCTGGATGACCCACTCACGCGGTACTGGGAGTTCCCCTGACAAGGTAGGTTGGGCGAGCTCTGGTTTAGTGGGGGTCAAAAGGACCCATGACTGGTCTGGTCCGTAAAGCAAGGGCATAGCTACCTTTCTGAGAGGCGCTCTGTCTAGAGGGGGCGGATTGACATCCGTTATAACCCTTACATTCGAAGTGGTCAATGCCGCCGTAGCAGGCCTAGTAACCACTGATGGTGACAGAGGGGGAGGGTGAGGGATCTGAGTCAAAGCAATAGAAGTCATCAGAGGCCGTACCGTAGAGCTTGTCGTAGGAGCTCCCAAGTCCACTGTGGGAGTTTCCTGCTGTTGGCCAACAAATTTAGATAAAGCATTACTAAGTAGCCCATCAATTTCCTGTGCAGTGACAAATTGACTTGATGATGTACTCACTGGTGAATCATTAAGATCTTGCGCGGCGTCTAAGCCTGAACCTGACTCTTGCCCTTCCATATCCGATATAATTGAAACCTCGTCTTTATCATCCTGTTCCTCCTGAGAAGATCCCGCCGAAGCTGGGGTACCACCTTGTTGCCAAGATAAGTCAGGAATAGAGGATGGGATCGCCGCGTCCCGGTGGACGTCAGCCACTGTGTGAATAGTTTGAGCCGGAAGTGGGTGGTCAGGCCCTGGCCGAGAATATCGCCAAACACCTAGGCCTTGGCCTACACTCCCTTGGGAGTCCGAAACACTCTCAACCACTGAGCCCCCTGAACTCTCCAATTCCAGGGTTAAAATGTTAATGGGTAAATCATCTTTAGATACAGGCACTATACTGGACCCTTGAGACCGAACACAAACTCTGTCTGGGGTAGAGGTACGATGAGAAGTACTAGAAACTGGCGAATGTCGGGAGGCCTTTCTATCATGGGAATCATTTTTTGAAGATTTATGGCTGCGGTGTGACCGTGAACTACTCTTCGATTTGGAGGATTTATCGCCGTGACCACTGGTGGAACTTTCTGTCTTACTCTTCTTACTCGATGGTGAAGAGGCAAGACTAGGTGGCTGGTGTCTGAGAGGTGACCTAGACCGAGATCTCTCCCGAGACGAGGAGGCTGCCGCCGGGGGTGTAGGCTCTCGTTGACGTTTCGCAGTAGCAGCAGGAGAACACACAGAACCCTGACCAGTCTCCGCCGGCTTACGACTAGTTACTCGAGAGGAACGTTTAGGGAGAGGGTGCTCAAAAAGAAGTCTATCCCAAAGAGGGACGTTGTCACATTGAAGTGACTTATGAGCCACCATCGTAGTATACGCTGACATCTGTTGCCGAATCTCTCGTAAGGCGACCGCTGCGGTCTTATCATTATCTCGGAGGACTTTGACACTTAATTGGGAGCATAAGGAACAGTTGCGCATCACCCACAGACCCCTTGAACGGTCTAGACATTTAACACACTTGATGCAAAGAGTGTGCGCAAAAATAGGGATACCGGTACAGGTAGGGGTAAAGCATAAAGCAAAAACTGGGGCAAAGGTAGCCATGACAGAGACTGGTGGGAAAACTACTGCAGGGTCTGTATTGGTCCGCCGGAGCCCAGCTCTGGAAAAAAGAAAATTTCCAGGAATTAATGCTCATAAGGTTAACCCAACATGTTCGCACACAAGTGTTAATAACCCGCTGGGTAATGAGACGTAATGTCACAACGATCACAGCTCGCTACGCGGCGGGATTCTATAAAGATTTCCGAATATCTAAACATGTCTTAAGAAAGTTAAGAATACCCTCCGACATAATATAAAGGACCAGTATGGCGTTTATAAACATAGTCTTTCCGGTGGTGACTGTTTCAAGATTCAATTTTGGAAAACAACCCCCCACAAAGATGCCGGCACCTGAATTATTTAGCAGAATAACACAGGGCAGGCTGATACGAGATCTGATTTCTAACGAATTGTCACAAAAGATCGCCGTAAGTTTGAAGGCGGCGATACATTAATGTATCTCTCAATTAACTGGTTAACTAAATTGAATTGTAAATTCCTTATTTCCTCCTCCCAGGAGCACCCGCCGGGTGTGAAAAATTTGTGAAAAAGATGTTAACCCTAATTGAGCCTTCGATTGCCGTAAGTCTGAAGGCAGCGATACATATAGTATCACTAAAATGGATCGGTTAACTAAACTGAATGACCAAGACGTTCATCCCACCCTACCAAGGTGCACCCGCCGGGTGAGATGTAAAAACGTTAACCCCATATTATGTTCCTGTCCCCACTTCTTTGTAAAAGATCGCCGGGGAGGAAAGCCCTCAACAACAGCTAGGTTTTTCCTTTGGTTTGTAAAACCGGGTAGAAAAACTTCATAACATATGTCCGCATGAACAAGGTTAGATGGGTACAGCCAGTCCGCCGGGAATCAAAGGGAGCCTGAAACAGGCACCAACACAGAGACGCAGTCCTAGAGAGCCACAGACACCTCATCGCCGGGGACACAAGCCTGTGTTGAAACCACGCGTGGCCCAACACGGCTCTCGGCCGGGTTTTTCATGGTGTAACCGAGAAAAACCCGCCGGAAAGTAACCCACCCCGTACAGAAACCATCTGAACGCACATAGGACCCGAGAGCAAGCCAAGCACGACTAGCCTAGGGCCCACACAATAATCCGTGGAATTAGCCAATACACAACTAATCCAGGAAACATACATAGTCCGTGGAATTAGCCAATACACAACTAAACCAGGATACACATGACACAGTAGGACATATTTATAAAATAAACAATAACACTTGTAAATGTGGCAAAGCTACGAGCGGCTGGCTGGGCCTAAGCAGACGGCACAAGAAATGTTGAAATAAAAACAAAAAACACTGGAAATATAACAACAGGAACCACCGCCAACACACCACTGTAGCAAATACTTCCGACAAAGGGAAGACTGACTCGGGACCCAGAAAAAACTTCACTAAGTGAAGAAAAATACGCTGGGAACGTCAGTAAGCAACGCTTACCTCATCAGAAAGATAAAAGGCAGCATAAATAACGCGTAATGAAAGCCGCCTGCATCACAAGCTAACTCAACTGTGAAAAGTTCACATGTCCACAACAGGACCACGAGGGTACATCCGAAATAGATGCCCCAAACACACGACCCAAAATACACTGCACTGCGGGCAACCAGCCCAGGACACTCCTGCTACGCATACCCTAACCTTACTGATACATCCCGGAGTAAACAAATGAGAAAAAACTCACTAGGGACGCAGCAAATGCGGAACCAGCGGAGCGTGGGGAGACACGTCCGGGCAGGCTGAGCGCAGAGCAGAGAAGGAAGAATGACGCCTGAATCAGCGTATGGTCAAAGATCCACACAAGTACATCCACGATATGATGGAAAGCCTATTGGATAGTTATTCTTATTTTCTTTTTGTTTTTATTTTTTACGAAGTTTTTTCGTAGTGAGAACCCAATTCATAATGACTGAAGCCATGAGTGAGGTCGCGTGCGCTCATGATGAAGGCTCCTCAGATTTTAAATGCTCTGCGCGGTAGATTCAAACTACGGCGGATTAGTGTTTGAAGAGGATGCCTTATGTAATAGGCATGTTCGTCAATGATGGAGGGGCCACTAATAAATATATATATGCTGGCTCGCTACCGCTCGCCAGGAAAATATTGACACCTGGATGGGGGTAAACGTCTTAAAACAGTAGGCTGAATGGGGCCGAATGGATACAACCCAATGAGAGAGAGTGAGAAAGAGAGAAAAAAAACGAGGTGGGCCCCCTTAAGCCAAAGTAAACAAGCATATCTTGACACACACACACACACACACACACACACACACACACACACACACACACACACACGAACTCTTCTTCCGTCAATATATTATGAGCCATTGTAGACAGACAACCTCAATATTTAAGTTGCAATACAAACGCAAGCTACTTAACAAACTCTACCTTCGGTCTAGTTTCCGTTCCTAATACAAACAAGCCTCAGAATAGTACAGGAAAAATATAATAATAATAAAAATCAACTATATTCATAAATATATAAATAAATTAATTAGTAACTAGCTCATAGAAAATTGCCGGAAAACGGGCTCATGTAAACACCACCTTTAGAATGTCTATATTACAGAAAATCAGTAAATCTTGACAATATTTCCTCATTCGTAAACGTTTGACTTGGCCTACAAAGAAATATATTGTGTAACCGCAACCCAAGCGACCAGTGAACATCTTGCAGTATATATAGCGACTAAACGACTAGAAAACTTACAAAAAATAAATTCTTACGAAATATGTTAAGGGGGTCACCGGCTTGTTTTTATCTTTCTCTCCTGTTCTCTCTTTCCCTGGCTTGTATCCATTTAGCCCCATTCAGCCAACTGTTTTAAGACGTTTATCCCCATCCAGGTTTCGATTTCTTCCCGGCGAGCGATAGCGAGCCAGCATTGTATGGAGAAATCCGGCTTCGCCGGAGACATCTTTCTATCGAAAAATGTACAAATTTAGCTTGCTGTAAACAAAAAATATATATGCTGACTCGCTACCGCTCGCCAGGAAATTATTGACACCTGGATGAGGGTAAACGTCTTAAAACAGTAGGCTAAATGGGGCCGAATGAATACAAGCCAAAGAGAGAGGGAGAGAAAGAGACAAAAAGCGAGGTGGGCTCCCTTAACTCTAACCTAGGTAAACAGTGAACATAGTCAGTAAATCATCTCATAAGCAATCAGCCAATCTTCTCAAAATGTACAACTATCATCTCAACTCAAAATCTATCTGGAAAACTATCACATAATACATCACTATAGGTAGCACCAACGAACTATCACATAATACATCACTATAGGTAGCACCAACGAACAATCACATAATACATCACTATAGGTAGCACCAACGAACTATCACATAATACATAACTATAGGTAGCGCCAACGAACTATCACATAATACATAACTATAGGTAGCACCAACGAACTATCACATAATACATCACTATAGGTAGCACCAACGAACTATCACATAATACATAACTATAGGTAGCACCAACGAACTATCACATAATACATAACTATAGGTAGCACCAACGAACTATCACATAATACATCACTATAGGTAGCGCCAACGAACTATCACATAATACATAACTATAGGTAGCGCCAACGAACTATCACATAATACATAACTATAGGTAGCACCAACGAACTATCACATAATACATCACTATAGGTAGCACCAACGAACTATCACATAATACATCACTATAGGTAGCGCCAACGAACTATCACATAATACATAACTATAGGTAGCGCCAACGAACTATCACATAATACATAACTATAGGTAGCACCAACGAACTATCACATAATACATCACTATAGGTAGCACCAACGAACTATCACATAATACATCACTATAGGTAGCGCCAACGAACTATCACATAATACATAACTATAGGTAGCGCCAACGAACTATCACATAATACATAACTATAGGTAGCACCAACGAACTATCACATAATACATCACTATAGGTAGCACCAACGAACTATCACATAATACATCACTATAGGTAGCGCCAACGAACTATCACATAATACATAACTATAGGTAGCGCCAACGAACTATCACATAATACATAACTATAGGTAGCGCCAACGAACTATCACATAATACATAACTATAGGTAGTGCCAACGAACTATCACATAATACATAACTATAGGTAGCACCAACGAACTATCACATAATACATAACTATAGGTAGCACCAACGAACTATCACATAATACATCACTATAGGTAGCGCCAACGAACTATCACATAATACATAACTATAGGTAGCACCAACGAACTATCACATAATACATAACTATAGGTAGCACCAACGAACTATCACATAATACATAACTATAGGTAGCACCAACGAACTATCACATAATACATAACTATAGGTAGCACCAACGAACTATCACATAATACATCACTATAGGTAGCACCAACGAACTATCACATAATACATAACTATAGGTAGCACCAACGAACTATCACATAATACATAACTATAGGTAGCACCAACGAACTATCACATAATACATCACTATAGGTAGCACCAACGAACTATCACATAATACATCACTATAGGTAGCACCAACGAACTATCACATAATACATCACTATAGGTAGCACCAACGAACTATCACATAATACATAACTATAGGTAGCACCAACGAACTATCACATAATACATAACTATAGGTAGCACCAACGAACTATCACATAATACATCACTATAGGTAGCACCAACGAACTATCACATAATACATCACTATAGGTAGCACCAACGAACTATCACATAATACATAACTATAGGTAGCACCAACGAACTATCACATAATACATCACTATAGGTAGCACCAACGAACTATCACATAATACATCACTATAGGTAGCACCAACGAACTATCACATAATACATAACTATAGGTAGCACCAACGAACTATCACATAATACATCACTATAGGTAGCACCAACTAACTATCACATAATACATTACTATAGGTAGCACCAACGAACTATCACATAATACATCACTATAGGTAGCACCAACGAACTATCACATAATACATAACTATAGGTAGCACCAACGAACTATCACATAATACATAACTATAGGTAGCACCAACGAACTATCACATAATACATCACTATAGGTAGCACCAACGAACTATCACATAATACATTACTATAGGTAGCACCAACGAACTATCACATAATACATAACTATAGGTAGCACCAACGAACTATCACATAATACATCACTATAGGTAGCACCAACGAACTATCACATAATACATCACTATAGGTAGCACCAACGAACTATCACATAATACATAACTATAGGTAGCACCAACGAACTATCACATAATACATCACTATAGGTAGCACCAACGAACTATCACATAATACATCACTATACTGTAGGTAGCACCAACGAACTATCACATAATACATAACTATAGGTAGCACCAACGAACTATCACATAATACATCACTCTCGGTAGCACCAACGAACTATCACATAATACATCACTATAGGTAGCACCAACGAACTATCACATAATACATAACTATAGGTAGCACCAACGAACTATCACATAATACATAACTATAGGTAGCACCAACGAACTATCTCATAATACATAACTATAGGTAGCACCAACGAACTATCACATAATACATAACTATAGGTAGCACCAACGAACTATCACATAATACATCACTATAGGTAGCACCAACGAACTATCACATAATACATCACTATAGGTAGCACCAACGAACTATCACATAATACATAACTATAGGTAGCAACAACGAACTATCACATAATACATCACTATACTGTAGGTAGCACCAACGAACTATCACATAATACATCACTATAGGTAGCACCAACGAACTATCACATAATACATAACTATAGGTAGCACCAACGAACTATCACATAATACATAACTATAGGTAGCACCAACGAACTATCACATAATACATAACTATGGGTAGCACCAACGAACTATCACATAATACATCACTATAGGTAGCACCAACGAACTATCACATATGTGACGCATGTCGAGTATGAGCATGCTGTACAGAACGCCCAGTCAGGCCCCACCCTCGCTAGGATCGTCAGGGCAGGAACTTTGGCTGTAGTCTGTGTAGAGTTTCCTAACTCAGTTTATGTGAACCGTTGTACTATAAGTATTATCATTATGTATTTTGTTTTCTTCTAAGTCAACGAGTTCTATTTTATATCATTAGTTATAAGTATTGTGTGTGGGACTTATATACAATGATGAGAGAGAGAGTTATGTAACGACGGCCAGTGAGCGCGCCACGAGGTGTGTAGGCCTCACTCCCTCCTCCCTCCCCCCTTCCTCCCTCTCAGCGCGTGGGAAGTTCTTTGTCGATCCCAGATTGAGAGAGAAGATGACGTCATGATTGCCAGTGGGCGGTCCTTAGTAGTTGGCGTTATGCTCACTAAAGGGCCGAGTATAAAAAGGGAGGTCCCGCCGCATTTTCCTCAGAACTCATCAGGCAAAGCGACTTCTCATATCCCTTGCAACTATCCATATTCTTCCGACTGATGTGAACTTTCTCTACTCTCTGAACAGCCTATCTTCTTCTCTTCTCGTCCCTGTTTAACCTCCATGACCCCTTTGGTGCAGATTTAGTCAGCCAAAGTATTATCGCTTGAGTTCTCACGAGATAAGTGCCTGTTAGATAGCCTATTTTTGGAAGGGTTAACTAGAATAGGATTGATTGATGTTTGTTGCACTCGTATATGCATTTCCCTGTGTGCGATTATTCATGTTCCTGTTTTCTGCTGGTTTAGGCAATGCTAGACTGGGATAGGGTTTCTGAGTTGTGATTTCCTATGAGTACTAGGTTGCGGTTGAACCAGTACAATTGCAACGGAGACGTGGAACGCCTAGGTGGTCTTTCTGACTGTGTACCGTGGGAGTTTAGCACTGTGTTGCGAGTGAGGGCTTTTGCCTGTGCCACCCAACACTGTGCTATCTCATTTGCTTGACTTTGAGAGGATCGCCAGGAGAGAACCAGATACTAGTGATCTGGATCTCTCAAGAGAGCATCCCGTCAATTACCGTAATTTGGCCGCACAGTCTTAAGGACCTCGCTAGGCTACGAGCCGCTTGCTCAGCCATTGTCTCTTAACCTTAGATATCCCAGCTAGACTTTGCTCGACCAGCAGATACAGTATAGTATTGAAGCTTCTCCTTATGTATATTATTGTTTAAGCACTATTGATTTCATGTGTGGCACGCTTAGCTACTTCAGAGATTAGTGGCCCACGAGCACAATCTTAGTAGGCTATTGCCAGTGCATTGTCGGAGTACTTCTTCTTAATGTTTGCCATATCCTATTGCTTATTCTTATAATTCTTCTTATGTCAATTTAAAGCCTTTAATTACCAGTGAGTTATTCATTAAATTGCTGTTCAAAATCCGATACTTACTTCTTATGAGTATTCGAGAAGCATCTAACTTATCAGAAGATTCCTTGCTTGATGCTCGAGGACTATTGTTTAACGTAACGTAATAGTGCCGATCCGAAGTAGAGGGTGGAGGACTTCTTAAGTTCTTAGTTCAAGGGTGGATTACTTCGGCTTCGGCCAACACTATTCTTTAGTGTTGTAGTACTTTCTTCTTTGTTTGATTGTTGACCAGACTAGATAACTCCCGTCTTGTTATTAGTCTGTTGTGTGAAACGCTAGTACCGAGTTCTTGTATACCCCGTTATAGCAGATAGAACTCTGGAGGGTAGTGGCGTTTTTTGTTCGGCTGGCAGTACTCTGGGGTTGGGATCGTGTGTTTCCGTTGTGGCAGCGAGCCATACTCGAGTCCTGTGTAAGAGCCCTAGTGTACCCGAGTGCCCGGTCGTAACAAATGGCGACCTTGCTTAGGATTTTGTGAACAGTATAATTTTTTGCAGAGTTGTACAACATTTGTTTGTTCGTACTTTAGCGTACATATTGAAGAATATTTTTTTTTTTTTGTAAGGCAATTAGGAGAGCATTTAAGAGACTCCAGTTAATTTAGTAATTAGTGCTTGCATAAGGGAGTTTAACACTTTTGTCTCGAGAATTTTTTTGGTGAACTTCAGTATGTCGGGCCCTAGTACTGACGAGGAGCGAGAGATGCTAAGTGAGGAGGTGCCGTTAGTAACTAGTGAGGAGGATGCTAGACTTTTTGTGAGTAAGCAGTACCATGTGACGGAGGAGAGGCTGACTGGGGTGAATGTTTATGGCTTGCACCTGATAGCCAAGGTTTTGGGTCTATCCAATGTGGGAGGGATGTCCAAGGGGGAGCTGATTTCCTGGGTGTTGCGTGGGCGACATGGGGTTTCGGAGGAGAGGGCGTTTGGGGGGGTTCCTCCCCAGATCCCCTCTCACTCGACTCCCACAGTGCCGTCCACTCAGTTGCCGGAGGTTAGCACTCTCCCACAGAGGGATGAGCATTGGAAGATTGGAGTGCCCTCGGGCGGTGCGTATGGTGGTTCCCCAGTTCTTGCCCCCCCTCCTTCAGTAGTGGCAGCTCCCTCTTCCGGCCTGTCTCCTGAGATGATATTTAAACTCGAGCTTGCTAAAATGGAGAATGAGGCTAGGAGGCATGAGATGGAGAATGAGGCTAGGAAGCAGGAGATGGAGAATGAGTCTAGGAGGCATGAGAAGGAGATTGAGGCTGAGTCTAGGAAGCAGGAGAAGGAGATTGAGGCTGAGACTAGGAGGCATGAGGCTGAGCTTAGATACGACTCAGAGAAATATTGTGCTCAAATAGATTTAGATAAGACTCGTGCAGAGTCGACAGGGATTCGGATGGGCCGTGAGGGCCAAGTAAGAGAACAGTCCTTGTCCCACTTAGTCAAATTGGTGCCGGCATTTAGTGAAACTGAAGTCACAGAATTTTTTAATCGTTTTGAGAAGAAGTGTAGGGAGCATAATTGGCCTGAAGAGAAGTGGGCAGCTCTAGTCTCCTCCAGACTTACGGGTAAGGGTCTGAAGGCTTATGATGCACTGCCTTTAGAGTCTTGCATTGACTACCCAGAATTGAAGAGAGCTGTCCTACGGGCATACGAGTTGCAACCAGAAACATATCGATTGAAGTTTCGGGGTGTTACAAAGACTAGGGAGGCGACCTTTCTTGAACATGCCCGGGACTTAAAAGATGCACTTACAAACTGGACACGTTCTGAGAAAGCTGAGACGGCCGAACAGTTGACTGAGCTGTTTCTGCTCGAGCAGTTTTATAAGTGTACAGGTGCAGAAATGACTTTAACTATTAAAGAAAAGAATCCAAAAACTCTACAGGAGGCAGCTGAGATGGCTGACCTCCGGCTATCATTAATTCGTGGGTGCGGGTCTGCCCAGCGTAGTGAGGCAGGTAACAAGGGGCGTGACGCCCCACCCCCCCGAGTTAGTAATATATCTTATGCAAACAAGTACAAGAGTTATGATACCAAGACTGACCACAAGACTAGCACCGTCCCATTTAAGAAGGGGCCGGGCCCTTCCCAGTACCAAGGGAAGCCCAAAGGGGAGTTAGAGTGTTATCAATGTCATAAAAAGGGGCACTTTGCAAGAGTCTGTCCTAGCAAACCACCTACAGCAGCTGTGTCTTTGGCCTGCAACATTGGTGTGTCTCTGAAGCCTTCTGAGTTTGCCCGGGGCAGTTCGTCAGAGGCTGAGGCACAGCCAATGCAGAAGCACCTGGGAGGCTCGAACCCTGCTCAGGATGTTTTTTGCGACCATAGAGGACGGGGTTGCGTGATGTGGGCGGGGCGCAAGCATGGAGTAGAGGTCTTGCGTGATACAGGTGCTTCCCAGACTTTGATGAAAAACTTGACTGGCTACCCTATAAATGCGGCTCGGGTGGTGGTGGTGCAGGGTATTAATGCGACTCGGTCATACCCGCTGGTGCGGTTGGAGTTGGAGGTGGATGGTGTGGCACGTGAATTGGATGTTGGGATTGTGGAGAAACTGCCAGTGGAGGGCGTCGACCTTCTTCTCGGCAACGACTTTGCAATGCCCGCTTCTGAGGTTCTACCCTTAGTCGTTGCCGAGAGGCCGGCCGACGTGAGTAGGGAAGAGCGAGAGTGGGTCGAGCGGTGCCAGGCACAACCCATGGCGTGTGCTGTCACCCGAGCTCGGGCAGCTAAAGTGTCACAGCCTAGTCCTCCGTCTTCAGACCAGCAGAGGAACGATCAACAGGAGGAGGCTAAAGCTGGAGTTGGTTTTAAGAGTTTTGACTCGGCGGCTCTCCTGGGTGATTCAGTATTAGCACCATTACTTAGTTCTGGAGTAGCCCCTGGGCCTGTCATCGAGAGTGACGAGGCTGGGCATGACGAGTCTCCACGACAGCAACGTTATGAACATCGAGAGAGACAGAGGGAGCAGCTCAGTATCGGGGAGGGTCATGCATTGCTCCGGGAGCAGTTAGATCGCTTGGCACCCTCAGATATACGTCGGTTGCAGCTGGAGGACCCTGAGCTCCAAACGTGTGCTAATGGAGCTGTGGAGCTCGACGAGGACGGTGATGCACAGCCGGGAGATTTTTTTTATTTAGATGGCATCCTGTATCGGCGTTTTCAAGACCCTAACCGTAGCTGGAAGATGGGGTCCGGGGTAGTGGACCAGTTGATGGTGCCGCGGGAGTGCAGGGATAGCCTACTGAGTTTGGCGCATGACACACCGCTGGCAGGACATTTGGGGGTAAGAAAAACGGTGGCGGCTTTGGGGAAGTTGTTTTGGTGGCCGGGGATGAAGTCTCATGTGCAGTCCTGGATAAACTCATGTGATATTTGTCAACGGGTCGGGAAACCAAACCAAGTTATTCCTAAAGCTCCGTTGCACCCTATTCCTGTAATTGGGCCACCTTTTAGTAAGATTGTTGTTGACATGGTTGGTCCCCTCCCTCCCACAAAGGCTGGTAATAAATTTTTGTTAACCATCATGGATGTTGCCACTAGATACCCCGATGCATACCCCATGAAAAACGGCATGGCTAAGACGGTAGTCAGTAACTTGTTGTGGTACTTTTCAAGGTACGGGTACCCGGAGGAGATTCAGTC
This sequence comes from Lithodes maja, assembly GCA_037953745.1. Lineage (NCBI taxonomy): Eukaryota > Metazoa > Arthropoda > Malacostraca > Decapoda > Lithodidae > Lithodes > Lithodes maja. The sequence continues at coordinate 167,697 of JBAKBP010002287.1, forward strand.
TGATCAGGGGTCCAATTTCACCTCCAATCTCTTTAAGCAAACAATGCAACAGCATGGAATACGGGCGGTGGTATCGTCAGCGTATCACCCTGAGAGCCAAGGGGTGCTTGAGCGGTGGCATGCCACCCTTAAAAGCATGCTCAGGTGTTATTGTGCTGATAACGGAAGAGATTGGGATCTTGGATTGCCGTATGTACTGTTTGCTGCTCGGGAAGTGCCTGGTGAGAGCCTGGGATTTAGTCCAAACGAGCTGATTTTTGGACACCGAGTCAGGGGCCCCCTTAATATGCTGCGGGAAATTTGGGAAGGAACTGTGCCGCCTTGTTCCTTGTTGAAGTATGTGTTTGAAAGCCGTGAGCGCATGCTTAAGAGTCTGGAGATGGCAGGTCGGAATTTAACAGGGTCACAAGCTTTAATGAAGGACAGGTATGATCGCAAAGTGAAGCTCCGGGAGTTCATTGTGGGACAGGAGGTGTTGATTTTGTTGCCTTTGGTGGGTAACCCCTTGTCGGCGAAGTATACTGGACCCTATAAAATTGTGGAGAAAATTTCGGACCTAGATTACCTTGTTGCCACTCCAGACAGGAGGAAGAAAAATCAGTTATGTCACGTGAACCTGATAAAAGAGTATGTGAGGCGCCCCTCTGAGCCTCTCACTGTCCCTGTGTTGGCTTGTTGCGGCCGTGGTGGAGAAGGAGAGGGGGACAGTCAAGCTTCAGAGGAGGATAGCTGGGATCACCATGTTTCAGCGGATCAGTGGGCGGGGAACTCGAGCCTAAGGGCTGACGAGGCTATAGCCCATTTGCCTGAGCCGCAATTTGAAGCTATCCGTCAGTTGCTCGGTTTATACCCCACTGTATTCGCTGAACATCCAGGCCTCACTACTCAGGCTATGCATGATGTTGACGTGGGGCACCATCTACCCTTTAAGTCAATCCCATACCGTGTGCCCCCCATAAAACTACCCGCTCTGAGGGATGAGTTGGAGTATATGCTCGGTAGAGGGTTGATAGAGAAAGGTACCGTTAAATGGACTTCCCCCGTAACACTGCAGCCTAAACCAGATGGCAAGGTACGCTTCTGTATTGATTTCCGTAGGCTAAACGGTTTGACTCCAACTAACCCATATCCTCTTCCTCGGGTTGATGATAGTGTTGATAAAATTGGTAATGCTCGGTTTTTGTCTAAAGTTGATTTAGTAAAAGGTTACTGGCAAGTACCTTTGTCCGAGCGCGCTAAAGAGGTATGTGGTTTTGTGGTGGACGGGAGTACTTACCGGTGTAATGTTATGCCCTACGGACTTAAGAATGCACCAGCAACGTTTCAGAACCTGATGAATGAAATTGTCAAGGACATTCCAAATTGCACCGTATACTTGGACGATGTAATCATTTATGATGACGACTTTGAGAGCCATTGTGAGCACCTGGAGACCTTGTTCCGGAAACTTAGTGAAGCAAGTCTGGTAGTAAATTTGGCAAAGTGTGACTTCGTAAAAGCCACTGTGCAGTACCTTGGGTTTGTAGTGGGAAGGGGACAGGTGTGCCCTCCTCAGAACAAGGTACAGGCTATCAATAAATTTCCGCACCCAACCACCAAGAAGCAGATCATGAGATTCTTGGGTATGATAGGCTACTACAGACACTTTATAAAAGGTTACTCTACGGTGTTGGCACCTCTCACAGATTTGTTATCTAAAGACAAAAAGTTTTTGTGGGCGCCTGAGTGTGAAAAGGCTTTTAATTTAGTGAAGCATTTGCTGTGTACTCACCCGATACTCAGGGCCCCAGACTTTAACAGGCCTTTTCAGCTGGCAACAGATGCTAGTGGTGTAGGGGCTGGTGCCGTCTTGCTACAGACAGACAATGAAGGTGTGGAACACCCAGTAAGTTTCTTTTCTAAGAAGTTCAATGCTGCACAAAAGAACTACTCTACAATAGAAAAGGAATTACTGGCGATTGTGCTGTCACTCAGGCACTTCGAGGTGTATGTTCCAGCCTATGGCCCAGTCGTGGTTATCTACACTGATCATCACCCTTTGAGATTCCTAAATCAATTTCACAATCGCAATATGAGACTGACCCGGTGGTCATTGATGTTGCAGGAGTATAACCTGGACATCCGGCATATTGCGGGATGTGACAATGTGATTGCGGATTGTTTATCGAGGGTAGATGATCAGTCGTAGGCTATCACAGGTGTATGATCCCGAAGAGATTGACACACGGGTAGCCTCCTGCTTTGGTTTGAGTAGTATTTTGCGCTTGGTGCTTGTTGGCTCGCGGTTGTAGCCCAGCGTATTGGGTCGTAAAGCAGGATTGTTGAGCGTTTGGTATAGAAGAAAATAGGCTGCCCTTATAGTGCAGCCGGAAAAAAAACATATTAAAATATAAAAATCATATAAAAACTCTTTCTTTTTGATATAGATAATTGTATAAGTTTGTCATAGCCTATAGTGTTTGAGTAGTCCACGAACTATCAAACGGCTGAGCTGCTGTAAGCTCGCTCTGGGAGCATGATATCATGTCTTTTACTATTGTTGGGAGGAGTTATGAAATGTGAATTTTTTTTTTATAAGATGTGTTTTAGTGATAAACTCAGCGTTGTTTTAGTGCCATGCGGTCGCTGGGTGTGAGGGGTTTGATGGGGTTCTGTATATCAGATTTTAGCTCAGGGTTGAGCAAGTAAAATCTTGGGGGAGGTGTGACGCATGTCGAGTATGAGCATGCTGTACAGAACGCCCAGTCAGGCCCCACCCTCGCTAGGATCGTCAGGGCAGGAACTTTGGCTGTAGTCTGTGTAGAGTTTCCTAACTCAGTTTATGTGAACCGTTGTACTATAAGTATTATCATTATGTATTTTGTTTTCTTCTAAGTCAACGAGTTCTATTTTATATCATTAGTTATAAGTATTGTGTGTGGGACTTATATACAATGATGAGAGAGAGAGTTATGTAACGACGGCCAGTGAGCGCGCCACGAGGTGTGTAGGCCTCACTCCCTCCTCCCTCCCCCCTTCCTCCCTCTCAGCGCGTGGGAAGTTCTTTGTCGATCCCAGATTGAGAGAGAAGATGACGTCATGATTGCCAGTGGGCGGTCCTTAGTAGTTGGCGTTATGCTCACTAAAGGGCCGAGTATAAAAAGGGAGGTCCCGCCGCATTTTCCTCAGAACTCATCAGGCAAAGCGACTTCTCATATCCCTTGCAACTATCCATATTCTTCCGACTGATGTGAACTTTCTCTACTCTCTGAACAGCCTATCTTCTTCTCTTCTCGTCCCTGTTTAACCTCCATGACCCCTTTGGTGCAGATTTAGTCAGCCAAAGTATTATCGCTTGAGTTCTTACGAGATAAGTGCCTGTTAGATAGCCTATTTTTGGAAGGGTTAACTAGAATAGGATTGATTGATGTTTGTTGCACTCGTATATGCATTTCCATGTGTGCGATTATTCATGTTCCTGTTTTCTGCTGGTTTAGGCAATGCTAGACTGGGATAGGGTTTCTGAGTTGTGATTTCCTATGAGTACTAGGTTGCGGTTGAACCAGTACAATTGCAACGGAGACGTGGAACGCCTAGGTGGTCTTTTTGACTGTGTACCGTGGGAGTTTAGCACTGTGTTGCGAGTGAGGGCTTTTGCCTGTGCCACCCAACACTGTGCTATCTCATTTGCTTGACTTTGAGAGGATCGCCAGGAGAGAACCAGATACTAGTGATCTGGATCTCTCAAGAGAGCATCCCGTCAATTACCGTAATTTGGCCGCACAGTCTTAAGGACCTCGCTAGGCTACGAGCCGCTTGCTCAGCCATTGTCTCTTAACCTTAGATATCCCAGCTAGACTTTGCTCGACCAGCAGATACAGTATAGTATTGAAGCTTCTCCTTATGTATATTATTGTTTAAGCACTATTGATTTCATGTGTGGCACGCTTAGCTACTTCAGAGATTAGTGGCCCACGAGCACAATCTTAGTAGGCTATTGCCAGTGCATTGTCGGAGTACTTCTTCTTAATGTTTGCCATATCCTATTGCTTATTCTTATAATTCTTCTTATGTCAATTTAAAGCCTTTAATTACCAGTGAGTTATTCATTAAATTGCTGTTCAAAATCCGATACTTACTTCTTATGAGTATTCGAGAAGCATCTAACTTATCAGAAGATTCCTTGCTTGATGCTCGAGGACTATTGTTTAACGTAACGTAATAGTGCCGATCCGAAGTAGAGGGTGGAGGACTTCTTAAGTTCTTAGTTCAAGGGTGGATTACTTCGGCTTCGGCCAACACTATTCTTTAGTGTTGTAGTACTTTCTTCTTTGTTTGATTGTTGACCAGACTAGATAACTCCCGTCTTGTTATTAGTCTGTTGTGTGAAACGCTAGTACCGAGTTCTTGTATACCCCGTTATAGCAGATAGAACTCTGGAGGGTAGTGGCGTTTTTTGTTCGGCTGGCAGTACTCTGGGGTTGGGATCGTGTGTTTCCGTTGTGGCAGCGAGCCATACTCGAGTCCTGTGTAAGAGCCCTAGTGTACCCGAGTGCCCGGTCGTAACACATAATACATAACTATAGGTAGCACCAACGAACTATCACATAATACATAACTATAGGTAGCACCAACGAACTATCACATAATACATAACTATAGGTAGCACCAACGAACTATCACATAATACATCACTATAGGTAGCACCAACGAACTATCACATAATACATAACTATAGGTAGCACCAACGAACTATCACATAATACATCACTATAGGTAGCACCAACGAACTATCACATAATACATCACTATAGGTAGCACCAACGAACTATCACATAATACATAACTATAGGTAGCACCAACAAACTATCACATAATACATAACTATAGGTAGCACCAACGAACTATCACATAATACATAACTATAGGTAGCACCAACGAACTATCACATAATACATAACTATAGGTAGCACCAACGAACTATCACATAATACATAACTATAGGTAGCACCAACGAACTATCACATAATACATCACTATAGGTAGCACCAACGAACTATCACATAATACATCACTATAGGTAGCACCAACGAACTATCACATAATACGTAACTATAGGTAGCACCAACGAACTATCACATAATACATAACTATAGGTAGCACCAACGAACTATCACATAATACATCACTATAGGTAGCACCAACGAACTATCACATAATACATCACTATAGGTAGCACCAACGAACTATCACATAATACATCACTATAGGTAGCACCAACGAACTATCACATAATACGTAACTATAGGTAGCACCAACTAACTATCACATAATACATAACTATAGGTAGCACCAACGAACTATCACATAATACATCACTATAGGTAGCACCAACGAACTATCACATAATACATCACTATAGGTAGCACCAACGAACTATCACATAATACATAACTATAGGTAGCACCAACGAAGTATCACATAATACATAACTATAGGTAGCACCAACGAACTATCACATAATACATAACTATAGGTAGCACCAACGAACTATCACATAATACATAACTATAGGTAGCACCAACGAACTATCACATAATACGTAACTATAGGTAGCACCAACGAACTATCACATAATACATAACTATAGGTAGCACCAACGAACTATCACATAATACATAACTATAGGTAGCACCAACGAACTATCACATAATACATAACTATAGGTAGCACCAACGAACTATCACATAATACGTAACTATAGGTAGCACCAACGAACTATCACATAATACATAACTATAGGTAGCACCAACGAACTATCACATAATACGTAACTATAGGTAGCACCAACGAACTATCACATAATACATAACTATAGGTAGCACCAACGAACTATCACATAATACATAACTATAGATAGCACCAACGAACTATCACATAATACGTAACTATAGGTAGCACCAACGAACTATCACATAATACGTAACTATAGGTAGCACCAACGAACTATCACATAATACGTAACTATAGGTAGCATCAACGAACTATCACATAATACATAACTATAGGTAACACCAACGAACTATCACATAATACGTAACTATAGGTAGCACCAACGAACTATCACATTATACATAACTATAGGTAGCACCAACGAACTATCACATAATACATAACTATAGGTAGCACCAACGAACTATCACATAATACATAACTATAGGTAGCACCAACGAACTATCACATAATACGTAACTATAGGTAGCACCAACGAACTATCACATAATACATAACTATAGGTAGCACCAACGAACTATCACATAATACGTAACTATAGGTAGCACCAACGAACTATCACATAATACGTAACTATAGGTAGCACCAACGAACTATCACATAATACATCACTATAGGTAGCACCAACGAACTATCACATAATACGTAACTATAGGTAGCACCAACGAACTATCACATAATACATCACTATAGGTAGCACCAACGAACTATCACATAATACATAACTATAGGTAGCACCAACGAACTATCACATAATACATCACTATAGGTAGCACCAACGAACTATCACATAATACATCACTATAGGTAGCACCAACGAACTATCACATAATACATAACTATAGGTAGCACCAACGAACTATCACATAATACATCACTATAGGTAGCACCAACGAACTATCACATAATACATCACTATAGGTAGCACCAACGAACTATCACATAATACATCACTATAGGTAGCACCAACGAACTATCACATAATACATCACTATAGGTAGCACCAACGAATTTGACAATAATCTTGACCCCTTAACTTCTTATAACTCAAAATGAATGAAAGCAATCGGGGTGACGTTTCTATCATTTGGGAAGAGTCCACCAGGAAATAGGTGTGGATGTTTACAGCCAGTTTGCTCGAGATCCTTTTGAGTTACGAAGAGGTCAGGGGTCGATATTTTTGTCAAGTTCGTTGGAGCTACAGTATAGTTAACTAGCTTGCATGCAATCTCTTGCTTTGGTACTTAATGTAAATAAATATAACAGAGTTAAGCTGAAAGCTGTTCCTCTGTACATGTCCAGCCAACGGCTGCAATTATCAATAAACCGTTTATTATTATAATAATAATAATAATAATAATAATAATAATACTAATACCGGTAATACTACTACTACTACTAATAAATATGTTTATGATTATTATTGCTATTATTATTATTATTATTATTATTATTATTATTAGACCGAAAAACCCACACACTCTCTTTTTTCCCCGAACTAATCAATTTTCACTCACGAATCCCCTTTGTGTCTTTCGTTTCCACATATTACTCATTTAAAAAAAAACCAACCCCACCACCACACGATACTCCTCCTCCTCCTCCTCCTACACAATCTGCTCTTTATCCTCATCTCCCTTCCTCCTTCTCTCCCTCTTCTTCTTTCTCCCCTTCCCTCCTTTCCTTTAATTTCTCCTCCTCCTCTTGCTCCTCGTCCAACACAATCTGCTATTTCTCTTCATCCACCCTATCTATCTATTTCCCCTTCCTCCTTCTCTCCCTCTTCTTCTTTCCCTCTTCCCTCCTTTCCTTTAATTTCTCCTCCTCCTCTTGCTCCTCGTCCAACACAATCTGCTCTTTCTCTTCATCCACCCTATCTACTTCCCCTTCCTCCTTCTCTCCCTCTTCTTTCTCCTCCCCTTCCTTTTCCTCTCAATTCTCCTCTTCCTCCTTCTACACAAGCTGCTCTTTCTCCTTCTCTCCCCTTTCTTTTTCCTTTTTCACTTCCTCCACCACCACCTCTTCTTTCTCCTTCATTCCCCTTTCCTTTAACCCTTTGAGTACCAGCGACGTGTGCTATATTTTATTCTAGCTATATTTAGAAGACATTATGCAGCTTGGGAAGGATCTGTGGTAGTTAAAAGGGTTGGTTGAGATAGTTTAAAGCTTTATTAATGCTAGAGGTCCTTCCTAAGCTGAATAAAATTGTCTAATAGTTGCCAGAATGTGTTGAAAAGAACGTCCTTGGTGCTGTATGGGTTAAGGGGGGATGGTTCAGTTTTGGGGAGATTTTTGCATGTATTCATTATTTTTCTAGTTTCCTTCCTAGACTAGACCTCCATCAAAAAAAAAAAAAAAAAAAACATTAGATCCCCCTTCTAGATTAATTTGTACATTTTTCTGTAGAAAAATTTCCCGGCCGAAGGCCGGTTCTTCCAACATTACAGGCTCACTATCGTTCGCCAGGGAAAAAATTGACACCTAAATAGCACGAAAGGTCTAAACATTAACGAATAAATGGGGCGAAAGGTCTTCAAATCTACTAACTAATGGGGCACACATCTTAGCATCTGACAACTAATGGGGCGCAACATGAGGGAGAAAGTGGTCCAGAAAACCGGCCCATCTCCCCTTAACTTCTCCTCCTCCCCCTCCTCTATCTCCTCCTACACAATCTATTTCGTCTTCTCATTCCTCTTAATTTGTCTCCGTTCTCCACCTCCTCCTTAGTTTCCTTTTCTTTTAACTTCTCCCCCTCTTTCTCCTCCTACACTATCTGTTTCGTCTTCTCATTTATCTTTTGTCTCCTTTCTCCACCTTCTCTTCCTTCTTATTTTTGTTTTCACTGTTCCTTCTCTTCTGACACAAACTCTCTTTCTCCACTTCTTCTCCTTCTTCTTTATCCCTTCTTTCCCTGTTCTCCCTCTCCTCCTCCTCCTTCTCCTCTTCCTCCTCCTTCTTTTCCTCGTTTTCTATTCCTCTTCTTCTACATTGTTTATATTTCTCAACTTGCCTATCAGATTTCTGTAGCCTGTATATTTAACCCATACTGTCGGGGCTGTTCGGCCAGGCAGCTTAGGGAACAACAACAACAACCCATACTGTACCGGCGACATCTTTTTTTATTCTGGCAACTATATAACGATTATATTTTCAGCTTAGGAAGGACATCTACCAATTAAAAGGCTACTTGATCACCCTATAAATAGATGGAATTCATATTATTACCTAGTTGTTGGTTGCGTAATATGAAGGGAAAGTTAATTTTGACCTCCATCAACTATGCAACGTTAACCCCTTGAGGATCATGACGCGTTTTAGCAGTTTATTGTGGCTAACATTAGATGATTTTATGCAGTTTGGGGAGTATGTCTAGCAATCAAAGGGGTAAAAATTATCTCAATTGACCCTCTATCTCCCACAGATCCTTCCTAATCATAATGAGATCGTCTAATGATAGCCAGAACAAACTATCAAAATGCGTCATACTTATCAAGGAGTTAATATATCCATAATGGCATAACTTTAATTAAAAAACTATTGTATGATTAAACCCATCCAACATGTGAACAGAAAGGTAAGTCACTATTAAGGGGGTATACTGGTTGGTTTTTGGTCTCTATATACATGTATACTGTATAATTTATGTGTTAATTTATTTCTGAATTTCCTCGCTAAAACTCCATCAAGCTTAAGACAAACACCCCCTAGACCCCATTTCAAGTTATACATTTGTTGGTAGACAAATGTCCCGGTTCCTTCTAAAATTACTGTCGCTCACCAGGAAACAATCGACACCTAAATGTCACGAAAGGTCTGAATATTGACAAAGAAATAAGGCGAAAGGTCTCAACATCGCCAAACTGTTATTTTTCAATCGAAATAAGTACACATTTAGCTTGGAAGGGGTCTGGGATCTGGGGTCTGGGGTCTGGGTGGGCATGCTTTACTTTGAAGGAAGTCTGGGAAGGCGTTTTTGTTAGCCTAGGGGATTAACTAAATCAGGCAAAATCCCGAATAATAATTACAAAATATCATAATAACCCCCATGACGTCGGACCAGATAGTGCTAACTCCCATCCAATAATGTGCCAACTAATACAGTAAGTAAACGGTAACAAATGTATTATTATTATTATTGTTTGTTTTTTATTGGTTGCTTGCTGTTCTGTCTGAAGGGGAGATTTCCACCTGGAGGATTTTATTCTGAACCTCTTTCTCCCTCATGTTTAGCCCCATTGCTTTTGAGATTTTAAGACGTTCGCCCTAGTAGTTTTGACATTTTAAGACATTTTGCCCCATTTCTGTAAATTTTAAGACCTTTCGTGCCATTAAGGTGTCGATTTTTTCCTGGCGAGCGATAGCGAGCCTGTAATTTAAGAGCAACCGGCCTCCGACCGGGAAATTTTTCTACCGAAAAATGTACAAATTTATCTTGAAAGGGGGTCTAAGGGGTGTAATTTTAAGCTTGATGAAAACGTAGGGAACAAACTAAATACCTCCCCTTAACTCCCTCAGCAGACCATAAAGTATTTATTCCTTTTTGTTCTGGCTACCATTAAACCATTTTATTTAGCTTGCGAAGGAGCTTTGGGTGTCAGAGGGTTAACTGAGAGAGCCATTACCCCCTTTGATGCCTAGAGGGCTATCCGAAGCTGAGTAAAATCATCTAATGTTATCCAGCATAAAGTGGAAATAGCGCAATCGGGGTTAAAGGGGGGAGGGGGATGCTGTTTATATCTCATGTTTAGTTTCATTAGCTTTGAGATTTTAAGACGTTCGTTCTATTAGATTGGCGATCTTAAGACGTTTCGCCCCCTTATTTTGTCAAAATATACACCTTTCGTGCCATTTAGATGTAGTTTTTTTCCTGGCGAGCGATAGCGAGCCTGTAGTTCTATGAGGAACCGGCATTCGACAAGGACATTTTTCTACCGAAAAATTTACACATTTATCTTGAAGGGGAGTCTAGTGGGTGTATTTTTAAAGCTCGATGGAGTTCTAGCGAGGAAACCATAAAATAATATACAAATAAATAAATAAACCAAACAATGACCACTACCCCCTTAACAATGATCTGTCTATATAATTATCATAACGCACTAAACCCAATCTCGTAATGTCAACAAATTACCTCCTTATTGTTTGGCTTGGTTCAGTCACTTACATAATTATATACGTGGACACCCCTATGTTTTACTTAAGGGGGGTCACCGGCTTTTTTTGTTTTATCTTTCTCTCCTTTTCTCTCTTTCCCTGGCTTGTATCCATTCGGCCCCATTCAGCCAACTGTTTTCAGACGTTTATCCACATCCAGGTGTCGATTTCTTCCTGGCGAGCGATAGCGAGCCAGCATTTTATGGAGAAATCCGGCTTCGGCGGAAATATATTTCTATCGAAAAATGTACACATTTAGCTTGCTGTCAAAACAAAAATATATATATGCTGGCTCGCTACCGCTCGCCAGGAAAATATTGACACCTGGATGGGGGTAAACGTCTTAAAACAGTAGGCTAAATGAGGCCAAATGGATACAAGCCAAAGAGAGAGAGAGGGAGAGAAAGAGAAAAAAAGCGAGGTGGGCTCCCTTAATGCACATACAATAATCTTGAATGATTTTTGGATGGAACTTGCTTTTCAATAAAGAGTATATATTGTTTTCTAGTTGATGTATAGAAAATAGTATTCATACATTTGTTTCCAGAGATATATATCCATTGTTAGAAATAGGTGAGGTCCATGCATTTTTCTGAGTGACTGTACTCCTTTGTGCACAGCTGTTCTCTGGTGTACCGGCTCTAGCTCGCCTTTTATTTCCATGCCTGTTTGTTTGTGTGTCTATAAAGGTGCTTCCAAACTGACCAATGCTATGTACAAATATATCTCGAAGGGTGGGGGTGGAGGGGGGGGGGGGGGGTGGGGGGGTCTTTGGGATGTTTTGATTAAGCTTGATTGATGTCTAGGGAGCAAAGTAGAATAAATATATTTACCGGTACTAATAAACAAATCAATACATAAATAAAATAACGTCCCCTTAAAAGCTCTCGTGTGACATTATTCTCGGAAGTGGGATCTGTTAATTCGCTGCTTGATCCCTTCACACACACACACACACACACACACACACACACAGAGCCCGTAGCCTAGTAGGTAGAGCTCTCGTCTCCCACACGAGGGGTCGGGGGTTCAATCCCCGGCCGGGCGGAGACAAATTGGGCTTGTCTCCTTTCATGTGTTAGCCTCAGTTCACCTAGCTGTAAATAGGTACCTGGAATAAGTGGACGACGTTGTGACGTCCAATCTGGGGTTGGCAAAAATGGTACAAGGCGAGATGGGTATCATATGGTTCACCTAAGCTGATGGCTACCTAAGCCTTCGGGCGAGACGGTACCGTCTATAGTGAGAATGGTACCATACAGATCCACCCTAAGCCTTCGTTTCCGATGTCGCCAATTGGCTAAAATACAGACTACACACACATCCACAGCCATTCCAACAGTACATAAAACACTTAACATGCATTTCACACAAGACATTCCCAGTTAAGGAGGCGCGATAATAATGAGCTTAGCTCGCATTGCGTGGATTCCCCTTGACGAACAAGTAACTGAGTGAGTACCACACACACACACACACACACACACACACACCACCAAACCAATCATGCACCATAATTTTCGACTGCTATCCAAATATTACATGGCATATAAGACATTACCCATTTACAACAGACGTGTACGGTAGAGCACATATATCCGTCATCCGTGCAGACCAGTGTAAATGTTATTTAAAAGGGTCCAGTCCGCGGCCGGCTGGTTCTCTCTTCCTCCACTTCACATTTTTGTTTCCCCTAGTCCTTCTTGATTACCAGGTTCTTCCTTTAATCCTTCTCTCTCTCGCTCTATCTCTCTCTCTCTCTCTCTCTCTCTCTCGAGTTGTCAACTTGTGGAATGGGCTTCCCCGAAACGTTATAGACTGCATCACCGTTGATTCATTTAAACTCCGCCTAGACAAATATCTCGCATCAAACCCGCGACTGACTGCGTTTGTAAATGAATAACTTTATTTTATCCCCCCTCAGTTACTAACCCATCTGTCCCCTACTAACTTCCTAATCCTGCCACGGACATTAGTTCCAGGGCAGTAATTCGCTTTCCAATGTTCTCTTACCCACTCTAAACCACTGTTTGGACACTTGATCCTCAGTGTTTTGGAGGACAAGCAACTTAGAAGGGTCACTAGATCTGTTGTTGCTTGATTTCCTTTGTACTCCTTTGTACTCCTTTGTACTCCTTTGTACTCTCTCTACATTTGTACATTTGAGTATTCCGACTGAAATATGTTCAATACTATGTATAAAACTTTGGTCAGGCCACATTTTGAATATGGGAATGCTATAATATTATGGCATCCCTACAAAATTAAAGATATAGAATATGTTGAGTGTTCAGAGAAGAGCCACCAGAATCATACCAGGTATGGGAGGGTTAAGTTTTGAAGAAAACTGAAAAGTTAAAGCCACCCACTCTACAATATTGGCATATACGAGGGGGATACTATCGAGCCATAAACAAATAATTCATATTGTGTACGACAAGGAAGCGGCCCAGATTATTCCTTGGAGAATGTTTGAGAGAGAAGCAAGAGAAAATACCATGAAATTCAACACCAGTATTCCAGAAGACTCCAGCCTCCAGAAACATATCCATACTCAAATCACCCACCGGTCCATCCAGTCACTCAAAGACAACACACAACTACATGCACGGCCCCCTGAAGTCCATCCCTCAGAAACCCTCCTTTCCCGTGAGGACAGAGTCCATCTGGCTAGACTGCGATGTGGGCACCATCCAGCCCTTCTGAGTTATCAGAAGAGGCTGGATGACTCCGTCCATGACACCTGTCCGGGTTGTAACACAACAATGCACACTATCAAACACATTATGGAAGACTGCATAACACACAACCACTTACACCAACAACACGACACACACTCCTTGACAACTTTGTGGGAAAACCCGGTCTTGGCCGTGGCCTTCCTTAAGGG